>CM052134.1:2459716-2560785 GCA_028454255.1 Halictus ligatus
TTGTCCGTGCGGTGGAGAGAGAAGGGCACATCGTCCTGTGCTTGTGACGAGTGCGAGGGAGAACGCATGCCGGGGAGCAGGATACCGTCGGGGTGAAAGCACGGTGGTGGGGATGCCGCGTTGAGCGCGAGCCGGTAGTGTCAGAACTCCGATTTCCAGCGTACTCTTGGTGGAATCGGTCACGTTACATGTGCAAATGCATGAGAACGTGACACTACTTTGTACGCCATAACATACGCCACATCATTTTTTTTGTATCCACACTGTTTTTGGGTAAGTGTATTGGGAATGGGTGTATATATAATAAAAGATCACTCTCTTATAAAGCACAGAATAGAGATTATATTTCAAATGTTCTCTAATAAGCACGTCGTGAGACACGTCTTTACCTTTTGAGAGAAACGTCGCGAATGAATCAAGAAAACGAAACAGAGGAACAGTCCAATATGAACATCAGAAGATCGAGGGTCCCAGGCCGGGAACAACATACAATGTATATCAACTTCAGATACAATGTATATCAACTTCAGATACAATGTATATCTAAAGCCGATTCAAACGATCCTTCCTTCTAAAGAAATAACAGATTCATTTTGTTCCATTTATGAAATAAATTCCAACAAAGTGTATCATAGTTAACAATAAAGAGACTCATCAACTGTTTACCGAAACTCGAGATGTTTATGCTATGCTGCAGATAAGGTTTCGACTATGATTCGCCATTCTGTTTTGAAACTAAATCTTTGGGGAAAACACGGCGATCAATATTCAGAGAAATTTTATATATTTAAACGTTTTGTTCGGCCGCCCAATTAAAAGTCTACTCTGATTGGTGCTTACCGAACCGGAACAACGAGGAAACCCCGCTATAAAAGTGAAGCATAAATCCGACACACATAAACTAATTTTTACGCTAGCCTCATTTTTAGAAGTGACCAACATCTGACCTTGCCCGTGATAAAATTGATGGGATTGGGCTAAACGAACGGTACAACACCTTCTACCTGCATGATCGCCCTGCGTACCATACCTAAGCAGGTAATTTTGCTATTAAATAAAAAACACATGTTGCTATTGGGTCATTGGGAAACAACAACGGACTAGTTACCTGAAAGGTGGCAACAAATTCTTACAAATAATGGACATCATATCATTGAATAATATTAAACATGTGTTTTTATAAATTGATTCAAATGTATTCTTTCAAATACGGTAGAATTTTCCCTCCAACCGAATATATTTTTATGACTGGTTCAAGTATCCAATATTTGCAATTTTTCATGCTCCACGAATTAAAAACGGAATTTCAAATAGGAAGAATCATAGAATACAACCATATTTTAAAAAATTTTTATATACATTAACCAGTGGTAAAATTCGCAGAACAAAGATGTTTCTAATATATTTTCATTAAGAAATTACATTTGCCTATAACATGATAAATTATTTAAGAAGAATTTTATATGTTTAATTTACATGTGATAAAATACATATAATGATGTGTGATGCTGTTTTACTAAGTAGCAGGAACCTTTCCTATTTCCATGGTGTTGTAAAGGAGAGATACAGACAGTTTTCTTTTGGAGCGGTGGAACCCCTAAGAACATTTTTTATTGTGCCATTCACAGCAGAGAACTGTCAACGCGCTCTCGAAAGGCCATCTGGAAAAAGCCCGAGAGGCCAGAGAAGAAATTCGGTTTCCAAGCTTAGCATGGTTTGCCGGCCCCTAAACGCTATGGCCAAAACCAGGGTTGTAATGCTGAGCCGGCCGGACTGGCCTGTGAGACATGTATTGACCTTTACTTAGCCTTGGAGTCAGGCTTCTTTAAGTTGTGAATGTGTTTGCTTGTACGGTCTGACTTGCAACTCAATGTCGATTGTAAGCGTGCCATAAAACTCCAGATGTGACACAGTAGGGATGTGCGGGCCGGCTAGTGAATCGGGCACTCGAATCGTCCAATCGGGCAGGCTCGAGTCAGGTTCACGATACATTAGACACATCGAGCGGTCCGAGTCTGTCGGGCGACCTGTGACCCATCATCGAGCGCCTTCGAAAAGAATCGGACAAGTTCAAGTGAGCGAGTTATTGCAATACCCAAGATTCAACTCTGCATTCTTTTTGAAATAGATAATGGTAATATATTTCATTTATAACTTATAACGTGATTTTTAATATATTTGTTTCTTTTTTAATAACTACATTAGGTATATTCGGCAAGCATGTGCGCAAACATTATTTGTATTAATATTTATAATAATGCACGTTTCACGTGAAAAATTTGAAAGACAATATTTCCGGCATACTGACGAATTTGTTTCGAATGACCGTACATATTAAAATACCCTTAAGGAGTTACATACACCTAGAAGGTATATACATAAATATGGTAAATTATCATCATTTTTTGAAGGGTGATGTTATTATTAACTGCTATATGAATTGCTTAATATCTTGTTATTTAACTTACTGCACTATCATTAACCTTACGTAAATAGTGCAACGCCTACTGACTCCGTGAATTACTTTTCTCACGTAAGCCTCGCAGGATACTGCACAAAGATCCATTGTTCACGGATCTTTCCCCGAAACTTGTATCGCCTTTCTCCTCAGTGTCTGTCTGCAATTGTCATTGAGTAGAGTACGGCTGGTCTGTCTTCCCGTTTCTAGACCCGTACACAAGCCCATAACGAATTCTTAGGGCCAAGTATGCCAATAAACAACTAAAAAATGACAGTGTCCCACTCGATCTAGTAAAAATCTAGCTAGTAAAAATCCTATGGTGTGGAAGTGAAAAAAATATTTATTCATGAAAGAAACATTTTTTTAATTTATAATAACTGTAGCTAAATATATGAAAAAATTTAAGATAGTGTTGATAACAATATCTCGCTATTAAATTAATGTTCAGGATGGTCGCTTTTAAACTTCAATATGAAATCTGTATTTGTTCGAATTTTTCCGGGTTTTCAATTTTTTACAACTAGAGTTTGTAAGTACAAAATTGAAAAAAAATAAAATAGGTATCAGTAGAATTAATATTATATTTAATTTATATTAATTAGAGATTTTGTATATAGGATTTATACGTTAGTTACATATTTCATATAAAACAATTAAGCTGTACGTTCCAATCCTGGTTACAAAAATAATGTGCCTTCGGTTTTATGCTAAAAGCTGCCCGGTTCTGTTCCCTGCCAAGCTGCTCTGTTCTGTTCCCTGCTAAGGCTGAGCAGATGTCAGCACTATATCGGGAACGCCGAAAACCCGGGCGTGAGCACTCTCCTGTCCTCTCTGATCTTATGGGACTTCATGCCATGTTCTGAAATGTCGACTGTTCAAAAAATCTGAGGTTTTGGAACAGACAAGATATAGGAGTAGACCAATCACCCAATTTATTTTTCTGTCTCACGCTCGGGGGGCTCTAGAGCCCCCGTACCATTCCGTGTCACATCCAACCGTATCATCCAGAACTAATATTGTGGAACCATTATTCTACAACGGCGCTGTTGCTGATAGAATTTTAAATCTCATGTCGGAGATTCTATAAATGATGAATGAAACAAAAGAATGTTGTGTCCTTTTAATTTCGTTACGCCTGTACACGAGTGCATCGACGAAGACGTTTCCACGTAGGGAAGCTTATATTCAGGTAAATCATATACATACATATATATATTATTTTATATTGCATGCGCTTAGTAAATATCGCATTTACTATTATAGAAAGCTAGTGTTCCGTAATCTGCTTATTTTCTTTAAATTAGTACAATAAAATATACGAAGTTATATATTTACACATTTCATTGTGTAAAAGAACATTGAGTGTACTCCGAATCGTCAAAAGAAGAATAATTCAAGCAAAAAAATCTTTAAGAATATAATACAAAGTCTTCGCATGATAATAAAACATACAAAACAAAACTGCTACAATCGCCATATTCCTTGAGCCAAAGCAACTACAAATGTATTCCAAATATTACAATGCAGCTGTATATATTTCTTAATAGCTTCTATAAAAAAAAACTTTACAAAATGTTTATTAACCTAATTTCCAGGATTTCATATACACTACGTATACGCAAATCTCTATGCGTGAAATTCTGGAAAAAAGGTTAACAACCTATTTTAATGAATTTATTATAGACGCGCTTAAAAAGTCTATTGAAATACCAACAGGATTATCGATAAAAATGAAAAAATTTAAACAGGTCTGAAATGCGATAATATGGAAAATGTTTTCGCGGAATTTTTTATACATCTAAATTTATTGCCGAGCCACGTTGTATCCTGATGAATTTTTACCGTTAATGTAAAATATACAATATCTTTCTTATGTTCAGCGCATTCGTCTTGATTAAACCAGTTTGGATACAAGGGTGCAATTACGATCTGCAATTTCCATGTAAGAAGATTTTTATTTTATCGCGTTAAATAAATTTGGACAAATTCCTGGCCAAATGTCGATTTCCCCGAACCATCGACTAATTGTGGATGGACTTGGCAAATGAAAACCAAAAATGCCACGCATTTTATGGTACAAAACGGGAGAAGTGTAGTGCATTGTCATGCATTATTCGCCACGATTTTGGTTTAAATAATATGAGGATAACAAATGTCAATAAGCACCCGGAAATTCTTTTAGAAATTGTTTTTTTCAAACATATATCATCGATATTGCCTGAAGAAAGCTTATCTTGCAACCGGTTTATTGCCTTACACTTTGCCCGCAATTGCAAGCGAAGAGTCTTAGATTTTTTCTTCTCTTGCTCTAATTGCACCTGGGTTTCCATTAGCTGCTGTTCCAAGCCATTACACTTTGTATTGATGACATGTCATCCTGTATAGAGATAGCGTCTGACTCAGTGCTAAAACTATTATTATTCATATCGGACGAATGAAAAATTTCCGGTACACCATCTTTGCGCAGTCTACTCGGCGCGTAAAAAAAATGATTAGAAAAATGTTGACTGCACACTTATTGATTTTGTAATTTTTTATCAGACATTTCCACCCAATCATTGTTGAAGGCAAAATAGAAACTACACGAACTAACGGCTTCTATAAGGTAACGTTTGATTCGAAAGGGACTTTAACCCGATCTCACCAGAATTTAGTCTGATACGAGTAACGCGACGTGACTTCACGATTGCTATACCGCGACCGGACCACTTCTGAATCTCAACTGAACCGCGTCTCGACTGAACCGAAGAGGATGAAAATGAACGGGTTTATATACCCCGAAAATGAGAGAGAAATGTGTATGTATTATTGTACGATCGCGTACTCGTATTTGACGTTTTCGGTGAGTTTAAGGTTTGCAGCTGGATCTTTTGTTTAAAGGGGTAAAACGAAGAGTTAATCAGGATGTTTCCTATCAAAGACTATCTTGACAAAATATTCCAGAAGGGGATGTTTTGAGGATTTCCATATTAAGAAATCGTACGGTGATGCTCATGCTAAGTTGCCAGTTGCGTCCAGCCGGAGTACAATCATTAAACAAAGGGGCCTGTTGGGACGCTTTTCGTTCTCAGAAGAGGGATTAGAACGTCTAAACGAAAATGAATCGTGGAGAAACGTCTCCATACGTAACAGTAGTACGGTTTGTTAAATCACAAAAGGGATAAGCAGACCTTTTTATAGTGAGTTTTCCGTTCATTCCGCTTCATTGTATGCGAGAAATAGGATAGCAAAGTGATTAGAAAGAAAATAAGCAGATTACGGAACACTAGCTTTCTATAATAGTAAATGCGATATTTACTAAGCGCATGCAATATAAAATAATATATATATATGTATGTATATGATTTACCTGAATATAAGCTTCCCTACGTAGAAACGTCTCCGTCGATGCACTCGTGTACAGGCGTAACGAAATTAAACGGACACAACATTCTTTTGTTTCATTCATCATTTATAGAATCTCCGACATGAGATTTAAAATTCTATCAGCAACAGCGCCGTTGTAGAATAATGGTTCCACAATATTAGTTCTGGATGATACGGTTGGATGTGACACGGAATGGTACGGGGGCTCTAGAGCCCCCCGAGCGTGAGACAGAAAAATAAATTGGGTGATTGGTCTACTCCTATATCTCGTCTGTGGTAATACAGGGTGTGACACGAAAATGGTAATGATGACAAATTCATGTGAAGGTTCAAACAGAAGGAATTTATTATGTATAAATTTATAATATCTGAACAGAAATAACTTCCGAATTACAAATTTTTTAAATTTCGAACATAAATTTAAAAATCAGGAAAAGGAAACATGTCTCTACTTTACCCAAGTTACGCTATATATTAAAGGAAAATGTAACGACAATCATCTAATGATACTCATTAAACAGACATTAATATTATATGTAAGTAAAATGAAATACATTATCTAACAACAAAAAACTGAAAAAAGAAACATTTTTAGCTTACCAATAGTCAATAATAGGATCACTTCGACGTATTACGGACAAGGACGAGGAAGTTCTTCAAAGTTCTGGGATATACATAATTTGGAGAGCTGTATTTGAATTATATTGTATTTCAATTACACATCTGATTAAAATAAATAGTAATTGAAGTAATTAAATGGTTTCACTTATGTAATTCAGTTACGACGTAGTTGAATTATTATATAATTGAAATACAATGTAATTCAATTGTGCAATTGAATTACAACGTAACGGAATTAGCACAACTCTGATGATAGGTCTATCCTATACCTTGTCTGTGCTATTGTTTTAACAGCGCCAATTTGTTTCTCCTGTTTCAGTTACCGAATACGAAACGCAGTAAACAACGTGGCAAATTCTGATGCATTAAATGTAATAAACATACGGCCAGTTGTAGAAATTCACTGTGAAGCTATTAAGTTGGTACCTTGATTCACATCATATTCACATATAGAAATGTTAACCTATATTGACCTATATTTTATTATATTTTTATTACCTGTTTTATTCGTCTTGCCCTATTTGGTCTACAATACGCTGGAATATTATAAATTCGCGATCAAAGGCACTCTAAAAAATATACGAACGACTTGATGATAACGTATATAGTGACCGTGATGTTAGTTGTTGCCGCGTTCGGATTAAACATATATCGTGTAAGTATACTAGCAAAATATCCTTCTATCCAAGGAAATATAACAAAATTGCTTTACATATGTCGCAGCTCTTTATGACTATCACTTTGAAGCAGCAATATGACGAAGTATTAATTACTTTTTACTTCGTTGGAGTATATCTGGCTTTTATATGTGGAAATAATTATAGCGGCCAAATATTGTTGGACAGCAGTATTAACTTTCACAACGAAACGTAAGTTCACTTTTCTCTATAGAAAAGATGTTTCCACCGAGCAGATCGATCTAAAATCGAATCAATTCGATTCTAGTTAGAGAATTATTTTCAATTTAAAATCAAGTAAATAGAATCAAGTAGAATTATTTTCAAGTTTTAAATCAAGTAATTATATTCAAAAGTTATTTATGAGTTTGGTAGAAGATAGTAAATAACTGATAAACAATTGTATTTGGTGACAGCGAAAGGTGTGTGAAAATAATACGCAAATGATTACATTTTAAAGTAACAGTTTTATTAATAAATTAAACAGTCACAAGTATTTTCTACAACTTTGCACCAACATTTTACGAATTAGTGAAAAAGTCTTTCAAAATGGGGCACAAACTTTTGCAATCATCCAGTACAAATAACAATCCACTTAATTTGTTCAAATACACAAGGTCTGGTCGGTCAGCTGCAGGGGGTACAACCACAATATACATGCAAAAATAAGTAGAAAAAAAAATAATATTTTTTCGTTTGATGCCTCGTTTCCGAGAAAATCGAGTTTGCAAATGCAGCGAACACATAAGATGTCTGACGCGTTTGATCATGATCAATCAATTCTGCTTCCTGCGTATACAGTTTTCTTTCGATATAAGACGATGTTTTTTCTCTCTTCAATTTTTCATTTGAAATTCGCTCGACATCACATAGTGCCAAAATGAGGAGGTATATCATATTCTATGCTTTTCCAACGAAAGATGTCGCTAGTCGGCCGACCATGTGGGGCCAGCGGCACTTCTGCGCAGGTGCCGTGCGGCAAGCGCTACTGCGCTTGCGCGACCGCGCGTTCGTGGCGACATGCTGGTCGCCGTCGAGTCGTTCCCTCTTCTCGCGACGCCTCTTAAAGTAAGCAGACATATTAATTAGTCTCCGTTCTACTCCTCGTCCGTACTTCTTCTTGAAGATTGCTTTTCGTAGCGTGCAGACGTGTTTTCTTATCTTTCTATATTTCGTCGCGTCTTGAATTCGAGTATCGCGTGCAGCTCCGTTCTTCTCCTGTTAAATATATCTCGTTGTTCGATCGTTAACTCTTGTGTTTCGTGCATGTGAGGTGTGGGCCTTACGCGCGTAACCTTTCATATTCCTACCGCGACTACGTGGCGCGTTCATCTTGGACGCGGGTCACGAAGTCGGTGATATCGTGCGTTCTCTATGGAGGACGTGTGGCCACTGGCCACTGGTGACCCCGTATACTCATTGGCATCGAGTACAGATACCCTCCACCATGTCTGTGGCGGATGACTACACCAATGTAATTGGGGGAACTTATAAAAAGGATTGGTGTGACCAGTTGCCAAAGGCAACGCGCTCTCAAAAGGGAACACTTCTATATCACCGAATTCAACCGTCGTCCAAGATGAAGTGCACGTGGACGCGGGAAGGTTCGTTCGAGATTCATGCGTGTAAGGCCCACACCTTAAACGCAGACAATACACTCCGTTAACAATACTTAGAACGGTTATTAAGACATGAGGACGGCGAGATAAAACTACTTAAAGCGCTCATAACGAGACGCAGAACAAAGACGTATAAATATATCGACACTGCGACACGTCGTCGTATCTCGAGAAACGTGAAACGAATGGGATTGGCGACGCGCTCGTCGGCACGATCTTTCTGTCGCAACATTGTGCGCAGGCGCGGTGGTCCTCACTGCGCGGCGCACGCGCAGTGGTGACGCCGGCCCCAGAACAACTTTATGGTCTGCCGCTACCTCTCGCTCATTCTCCATGTTTTCTTTTAGGCCCACTCGCGATTGAAGCCAGGCCGCATACGTACCCTTATCCGCAATACGGCGAAAGCCGGTGTCGAGTCACCGTTTTATATCGAAAGAAACGTGTACTGCACGTGAAGTCGGCAGATCTCTGAACTCGATTTTCTCGAAAACGAGGTGTCTATTTCTTTTCGTCGACTTATTTTTGCATGTACAGTCATCCCCTGCCCGGTTGTACCACGCGTCCGGCTACACCCTGTCTACATATGTATGTGTAATAAGGAACTAACCGACAATGTTGAATGAATTAGATACAATTCGTTATGGTATCGTATATCGCCAAAACTGCAAAAGATGGTGTTACTCACAATGGTGAAATCTCAAACGGCAGTAGAATTTAACCTTGCCGGTTTATTCGTACCATGCTATGAAGGCTTCACGATGGTAATTGATCTCATATATGTGCAGTGTGTCCCAGTGTACGTATATGGTACAACCACGAAAGAGATGATTTTATTTGCACGAATATCTAGTTTTAAAATTCGGTGAACGTTTGCGTTGCTGCCTGCAACAAGTAGAAACTGTGACTCGTGAACAAACACGTTAGTTTGTAGCTAAACATGCCATATACATGTACGTTTGTAATTCATTGCAACGTTAACCGATTTTGAATGAAATTTTCAGAATATGTATAATTGACACGGATTTACAAAACGTATGTTTAAAATTTTCAATATAGAGCTACATAAAAAAATTGTGAACAACAACTTGTAGTATTTTCTCTGTAACCTTGACCAATTGCTAGTTATTCAAAATTGTTTCACGTCATGTAGTAAACTAATTATTCTCACATCTCACAAAAATCCAAATCGTATGGTCCAATGTTAAAAAAAATGTTGTCCTTTTAAAGTGTCCCAATATTAATTATTGTAATTCACTGTACACTACTTTCAAAGATGTAGAATTAGTCAGTGAAATTCCGCAGAGAGGCCAAAATTTTCTGAGTAATACAGTATTCGTTTACAATGTTCCCCTAGCTGTCGAATAGTACGTCTGTTTTGCGGAAACGCGAAGCCCCATACGAAAAAAATGTTATTTTATGTTTTTAGCTAATTTTGCTACGTAATATTATGTACTTTCTGTTTGTACTACGAATACTGGTACACCTTGTGCATTCTATTCAAAATAATACTCAACACCTAGATTCAACAAGCTCTCATTTCAGATGATAAGCTCATCTTTTTCCTATTTTACTCTGCTTTGTTCGGTGCAGTAGAGCACTTAGGAGTGACTGATGCGGCGATAGTATTCACAGCTACATGTATAAAAAATTATAAACTACTAGGTCCAAATAGTACTTTCTATGGAGCGTAACGTCATTTCAGCCATTAGCAACTGAAGCCACGCATACTTCGGCAGAATCGAGTGCGAACTAATCAAGGTACTTCTTTTAATGGAATTTTCTCAAATGTCTTCTTCGGCTACACCCCGCGACAGAACTATAAAACACATACCAAAAAAATCAATGAAAAATGTATTATTTTTACATTGTATAGTAACACTCTATACAGTTCTGCGTCTTACTTAAATCTACGGTTCCTAGAATTTTAAAATGAAATGTAAATAGGGCAGGACCGAGGAACTTCTTCCCCGCTGTCGCTTCACGACTCCCACTACCAGTGTACCGGTTCCCCCACTATCAACTATTTCATATTGCCCTTACCCTTGCCTTGTACGACTGCAAATCTATGCATTTACTTGTTAGTGTCAATGTGTTTAAGCCAAGTCAGGGGTTGATGCTGAGGCGACCCTTAAGATAGAAGGATTTATGATAGCGTCTTGGCCTACGTGGCATCTTGAATAGGGATGCATGAGACTAAACAGAAATGTAATCGGGCGATGGCGGCTGGCCACTTTGGGCCATCCAACTATCGCACGACAAGGTTGTGTTTATGAGGGTGTGACGAGTGAATACTTGCCAAGAATTGGGACTTTGTTCCAAGAGGGTCTGGCCACGGAGTGGAGAAGGCTAGGGTGCCTTTTGGCGATCCGCCCCTGGGCGTCCCCGGTCTCGGAGAGGTTGGACCCGGAACTTCTGGGGCTTGTCGTAGATACCCTCTTGCCTATGAGTGATGGGGAGGAGGGGAGGAGGGAACGCGCACCGGGTCCGGCCATGGGATGGTCAGACGAGTTCCGGGTCACAGAGTGGGAGCTTGACCGGGCCGTCCGGGAACTCCGGGCTGGGGGCAAGAAGGCCCCCGGCCCTGATGGGGTTCCCGGTGGTATAATGGCCTTGGCCTTGGAGGCCCTCGACCCGGCGTTCAGGAGCGTCATGGACGCGAGCCTGCGCCGGTGAGTCTTCCCCACAGAGTGGAAAAGAGCGTGCCTGGTTCTCCTCCAAAAGGAGGGGAAGGCCGCAGAGTCTCCCTCTGCCTACCGGCCGGTGGGTCTGCTCGACGAGGCGGGCAAGCTATTCGAAAGAATTATTGCTGCCCGCCTCGTTGAGCATCTGTCGCGGAGTGGTCCCGACCTGAGCGACAGCCAGTTTGGGTTCCGGAGGGGGCGCTCTACTATAGACACTTTGGAGCGTCTGCGCATCCTCCGAGAAATCCACGGTGTTGATCGCCGTGTCGTTGGACATATCCAATGCGTTCAATCTGCTATGCAGATGACACCCTGGTTTATGCCGAGGGGGAGAACTGGAGGAGGACCAGGCACCTCGGTGAGGCCGCCCTGGACTGCGTTGTTGGGCGAATCCGACGAATGGGCCTGACTGTGGCCGCCACAAAAACCGAGGCAATATGGTTGTATGGGCCTCGGTCGTGGCGGCCACCCCGTGGACAGGACCTGCGAATTCGCGTCGCTGAAACCTCCGTCGAGATCCGCCCCAGGATGAGGTACCTGGGCCTGGTCATAGACGGCCGCTGGCGATTCGATGGACACTTCGAGCTCCTCGCCCCCCGGCTGGAGAAAACGGCAGCCGCCCTCGCGCGGCTGCTGCCGAATGTCGGGGGGTCGGATTTGAATATACGCCGCCTCTATATGGGGGTGGTGCGGTCTATTGCCCTGTATGGGGCCCCCGTATGGCACCGTTCGCTCGGGGCCAGTCGGCGCAGCCAAGCACTCCTGGAGAGAGTGCGACGCCGACTGGCTCTGCGGGCCATACGGGGTTACCGCACCATCTCCACCGAGGCGGCGGGACTACTCGCCGTGGTTCCACCCTTCCATGTGGTGGCGGCGGAGCGGGCGAAGTTATACCACATCGCCCGCTCCTTTCACCGCCCTCCGGGAGTGGATCTCACGCGCGAGGAGGAGTTGGATGTCGAGGGCCAGAATCGCCAGGCCCGGACGGAAACGTATGCGGAGGGCGCTATTGGCGCCCTCCACACGTCCGGGCCCCCTTGCCCATATTTGATATATGGTGCAGGAGGCGGGTTAGGTTGACCTTCTGCCTCACGCAGGTGCTCTCCGGCCACGGCTGTTTCGGAGAGTACCTGCATAAAAAGGGGCGGGAGCCGACGGCGCAGTGCCACCACTGCGGCGAGGATGTGGACACGGCGCGGCATACCTTGGAGCAATGCCCAGCTTGGGCAGAGCCGCGCCGTGTCCTTAGGGCCGCGGTGGAAGGGTGGGACCTCTCGCTGGCGGCCGTGGTCGACCACACGGCCGACAGCGAGAGGTCGTGGAAGGCGGTGGCCTCCTTCTGCGAAGAGGTGACCTCGCAGAAGGAGGCCGCCGAGCGAGCCCGGGAACGGGACCCGGGCGCCAATTTGTGCCCCTAGGAGTGGGGGCGGAGTGGGTCCGGCGCGGGGAGCCCCCCGTGCCCTGATGCGCCCCCACAATTGGCGGCGGTGAATTTGGGGTCCCGGGATGCGTGCTGACCCGAGCCCCCGGGTGGAGGCTCCCCCGTGATAGGCCGACACCCCCCGGGTTAGTTTCCCGGTGGGGGGGGGGGGGGGGGGCGTCCCCCCCCCCGTGGGGGGGGGGGTGCATGGGGGGTATGGGGAAAGGAAGGGTCGGGGCGTGCCGGATCGCGCCTCCGACGACCCTTCCTTCCGGTGGCGGCGTCTTCTTGCCTCGGCAGGTTCCTTCGGGACACCGGCTCCGAGCGGGGCACGAAGACTCCGGGAGCTGTGGGTGGACCGAGCTGGGGCTCGGGAAGCCCAATCCGAAGGCTCCAGGGATGGGGACACCGGGCGGGTCCCTCCGCCCGGGGTCTTATAGCGTAGGCAGTGGGGGAGGTTAACACCCTCCCCCGGGGTATGATGATAGCTGGGAGGTGTCCTGTTGAGTACTCGCGTGATCCAGGCACCTCCCGCGTAGCTTAGGTGGGCGTGAGGTTTTATTGGGTAGCCTTCCGCAGTAGTCCCACATAACCCCGGCTTCCCCCAGGGAGACTAGGTATGCGAAAAGCATTTCCTTACGGAAAAAAGGGTGCCTTTTGGCGAGAGGGCTGTGTTGGACAGAGCAACATTTACCCCTTCGAAATGAACGAATCTTGTACCGAGGCCGCGACGACAATTAGATGTTCGTATCGGCAGGTTCTTTGGAACCAGCCTTAAAAGACTTGCGATTCATGATGTCGTGACAATGCCTACCGGTTCAGATAATATTTGTAAATACAATACAATTTCTCGGGCTCCAAAACGGCCGTGCCAACGTATTAGTACACGTTCTAACGCCACCCTGGACTCCACATCGGAATTCTAATAATGTCACGCGTGTGATGCGTTGCCCGTATCGCGATCGTACCCACGTGCTCGAGCGATTTTTCCGCACGAATAAGGACCGTCGTAAATCACGTGCACTCACTCGATTTTTCGGGAGACGCTTATGCAGCGGATCCAGATCCGTTCCGGTGTTGGCGGAGTAACTTAGACCGCACTGAAACAGGTCGTTATTCACGACGCATCAACTCGCAAGGATCTGATCAAGAGATGTTGGAAGGACACGTATGCGTGGGTCAGGCAACACTTCGATCATGCTAGCGAGGTAATTTTGCCCAAGACGAACCGGTTTCACGACAACACTTGAACAGGCGTCGACTTTGGCGTCGCGTCGGCTGGTTGCCGTCGTCTCGTATACTCCTTTCCTTCGACTGCTACGTGGTCGCGGCCGAATATTCGCAATACAGGAATTTCTCGGCTGTGCTACAGTGCGGTTTGCACTTGTAACTCCTCGATTTAAGGCGCGTAAGAGGCAAGGGCAACGTAGTCGGTTTGACTGAACAGTTACCAAGTCGGTTTCAGTTCCCGACGACATATCGGTTTTGGTCCGATACCTTTGATACCCGCGTGAAATCGGCTCTCGGGCATAGAGTAATCTCTATAAAGGTCGTCCCATACAAGACAGGCAAAATGCCGAAGTTGTTTGAGCGGCCGAAATTGTCGCCCATAAGGACTGAGCGTATCGGCAGACCACTTGAGAGACTCTCGAGGTGCTCGCAACAAAGGCCAAGTGCCGAAAACCCCAGAACCGTTTACTCCGCTCTACACCTCCAAGATGCCTATGCTGGGCCGTGTCGGCCACAGGCAACTCACACACACGATTAGGTAGTGTTAGAAATCTCTGCGGATACAGACGCAGTCACGGTGCAGAATTTACTGGAATAATTCAATATTCGTATATATCACGATATGAAATACATTCCTTTTGCATAGAATGCGTGTGATACTAAATGCGTATGTATATGAGGATGGAAATTGTTATTAATCATCATATAATAGTCATTTCTATGCATGTTTGATACCTATGCGAAAAGTAATAGGAACGTAAAGAAAAATCGAGATTTTTGGAAGAACGTGAATAGGAATTACATTCAAAGTACCGAGAATGAATCCGATAGCGTATAACATTCATTTATTATTCATTTTATTTTGAAGTACAACATCTTTTACGTTCTTTTAATCCTTCGGATAATGGCGGAGGAATTAAAATCGTTTATAAGACAGTGTGCCGCCGTGAAAGCACAAATGACGCGTTTAAGCAATCAGGTTCGGGTATCGATTCTCACTTTCGAGGTGGCGGACTCGACAGAAGCGAGAAAAAAAAGGCAGATGCGACAAAAAAAAATTAGAAGAATACGTCCAAAGATTTTTTACACTACAAGAGCAGGTAGAATCGACACAAGATACATCATACGAGAAGATAATCAAAGATTTTGAAGCAACATATTTTGAACGCTCCGATTTATTGGCTAGACGATTAAGGGAGCTAATCCACAGGACTCAAATCCAAGCTATTCCGACTGTTAGTCGGAAACTCCGATTATTACGCCACAAGACATATTACCCAAAATTCGCATTAAACAATTCAGCGGAAACTTCTTAGAGTGGCAAGAGTTTTATGATACTTTTCGATCACTAGTTCACGAGGTTGACACAATTCCTACTATCCATAAATTTCTTGCTTCTGAGGAAAATTATTTTGTTGCGTGGGACCTACTACAGAAAAGATTCGATTAAACGCTTAAGATCATTCAATGCCACATCCGTGCTCTATTCGAACTACCCGAGGTATCTCAACACAAACCATCCTCATTGCGCGCTTTAGCAGAAGACCCAGAAATGCATATAAACGGCAGACGAGCGGTTACGAGCAGCGACCGAGCAGCTGTACTTGTCGTCCTTACACCATGTACATATGCTACTGCCACATGATCTAATACAATTATGAATTGTTAGAGAAATTCACTTCACGAACCTGTTCTTAAAAAATCGGAAACTTCAAAATTGACGAAATTAATATCTAGCCTAGCACGGTTGGCGCACGGTAGAAGCAGAGCCCGGGAGGCTGTTAGGCCTATGGCCTCCCGGGCCTAGGTTTACTTACAATAATTTTCATTTCGTCAATTTTGAAGTATCCGCTTATTTAAAAACAGGTCCGTAGAGGGGACACTTGGGGCTATAACCTCATTTTGAAAAATAATACAACGTTTATAATATTTTTCTGCCTTCGTCACGGCCACGCCACGGCGTCCGAAGTCATCATTTTGTAGTCTTCGATATTGTTTAATATATACATATCATGAAAGCTTGCCCAATTTGGACGAGTTTAACGAAAACTGCTTTCATAACACAATTTATAACACAGTTATTAATACAGTTGGAAACATTTTCTTTTTTTTATCATTATCACAAAAGGCTGCTGTTCTTAAATAATGTATTTTTCCCTACGCGAATGTCATTATTTATCCATTTATTATTTTAGGTCCACAAAATTGCTGGACATTCTTTAAACTTTCTGAAGTGGGGGTCGGCAGCGTTTGTCTTAAAATTGAAACTTTCACGTAGTAAGAAGAAAGAAAACAGGAAAAGTTTTCCAAACCTGTCGGAGAATAGCGGTCGATCAGTCGTGCACTTACAATTGGCTACATGAATCGCCGAACGTCGCCGAATCGCCTTACCTGGTTTTACCTGATTGAAACCTTGGAGGCCCCATAAATTAAAAACTAAAATTTTAAAGAGGTATCATCGAAGTACTGCTCTGTAGCTAGTATATTAAAAGAACTATGCTATTCATTTTTTCACCAGGTCAAATCATTTTCTGGTATCTTAAAAACTTGAATATGTTGTAACCTTTGGTGACCTATCAATCGAATCTCGAAGGATTTTTTGATTTAAAAAATATATTCATTACACAAACCGATGAAAATGAGTTTTTGGGAGTTTATAGCGAAAACATAAGAATGAGCACAATCTAATGAAAATGGTGACTTGTTTAAAAAAAAAAGTGGTGTCACCTTAAAATCGACGAATTTCGAATTATTTGAAGAGTGAGAAAGTCAGCTGTTCGAGGCGGTGTACCGCGGAGCAGCGTTT
Source organism: Halictus ligatus (assembly GCA_028454255.1). Taxonomy (NCBI): domain Eukaryota; kingdom Metazoa; phylum Arthropoda; class Insecta; order Hymenoptera; family Halictidae; genus Halictus; species Halictus ligatus. The sequence continues at coordinate 2,476,598 of CM052134.1, forward strand.
GCTTGAAATAATCTAAAGTCGTCGATTTTAGAGTATCCATTTTTTTACAAACAAGTCTGCAAAGGGGACACTTGGAGCTATATCCTCATTCCTTTTAAATTTTTTAATATCCCTCTGCTATTTTTCCCAACATTTGTTTTTGGTATTCCATTGTTTTCCATTCCAATGGATCACTCTTCCAACGTTTGCCATTTGGCAAGGTGTATTGCGGACGGCAATAATGAAAGTAGAACGTGCTATACCGTTCGTCTCCCTATGCTAGACAAAATCACATGCTGGTCAGCATTAGTACCTGCGACCTGTAAATTACTTTATAACCACCGACTAACGAAAACACGAGAAATATCGAGAAGAATTAAAATGCTTTCAAGTGTACGCAGACGAGCGATTACGAGCAGCGGCCGGGCAGCTGTACTTGTCGTCCTTACACCATGTACATACAGTAGCGGCGGAAAGTATGTTGACACCTTTTCAAGTGGAATAACTATTTTAAAATTGCTCTAAATGACTTGAATCTTTTGTAGATGTTAAACCAACTAGTTTGATATAGAATGACTAAACAAAGATTTTTTAGGTTTCAATTGGTTGGAATGATAAAGAAATTAAAAAATTATGAATTTTCAACTTTTTTATCGGAGCCTGTAACGATAATTTAAAAAATGCGTTTTGTTGATTTCGGTAACTTACATGCATACTGAAAATTTCATCGAACTCGGTCAACGTTTTAGTGAGCTACAAACATTTCGAGATGAGAGTTTAAGGGTTAAAGTCGCAGATTTTCGACCTTGCCAGGAAATATCGCCCTTATATGATCATCTTGAAACGTTAGTAGCTCATTGCAACATTGACCGATTTTTATGAAATTTTCAGTATATATTATAGAAATCTACAAAACATATTTCTTAAATTATCGTTATAGGCTCAGATAAAAAAGTTGAAAAATCACAATTTTTTTATCATTCCAACCAATCGTAATCTAAAAAAATTTTTTGTTTAGTCATTCTCTAGTAAACTAGTTTGTCTAACATATAAAAAAGATTCAAGTCACTTGGACTAATTTTAAAAATGCTATTCCGCTTGAAATGTGTCAACATACTTTCCGCAGGAGTGTATGCGACTGCCACATGATTTAATATGTGGATTGGACTCTGTTCGAGTATGGGAGGGACTGGGCGAAATAACGGACAGCGGAACTCTCCAACAAAATGCCTTTACTCTCCGAAGTGTTCAAGATAAGCGTTGCGCGGAATCTGCCGTTTTTGGTTCTTCTTAATTTTCGCTTAGGCGCTGTGGAGGGGTGACACGTTTTAAGTGGGGGTGAATCTTTGCTTTCCCTCACTTCCTGCCGGGGTGGTGGAAAAACCCAAGGGTTGTAAACTTCGGGGATCTCGGGCAATGCTCGCCACATGGCTCGGACCCATCCACATTTGGGTTGCAGATGCCCGGGAGTCCCGTTCTTGGGCCCGCCGAACGTTTCCGGTTTACGATCCCGGCGCAATAAAGTGTCCCCTCGTAGGAAATGCCTACAAATACCATTATGAATTATTATTGAAATTTGAATATACTGTAGTCTCTGGTGACCTGTCGACGAATCTTGAAGGATTTTTCGATGTTTTAAACATTGTTGATTTTACAGACATGTAAAAATACATGAGGCTTAACACGCTTTTTTGCAAGTCTCTAAAATCAATAATTTTCAAGATATCGAAAAATCCATTGATTGTTAGGTCACTAACGTGTATAACATGTTCGAATTGCCGCGTTCCCAACAATTGAGATTGTTTATTGTGTGAAACAAATTTCGGGGCGCCCCGACTCAAGTTGGTCGGTTGCAGACCCCTCAGTGATCCACCCTCTTTACCCCAAATATAACTTCATACCTGACTCCCACACCAAGGCAAATTACGAGGTTATCTCCGACGAATGCTCGTCACAAAAATCACTTGTACTTCTGACTGTCACGAAGTAAGGAAAAAAGAAGAAAATGCAGGACGAGCGGCTCATGAAGTGTGTCAGAAATCGGGAGTTTTTATATAATTTGAAGCATGTGCAATACATGGACGCAAAATATAATGATGCCGCATGGAGGGAAATAGCCGATGAATTAAACCAACCAGGTATTTACAACATTTTATTATAGCATTTTCATAAATGTAAATCTTACAATTTTATATTGAAGTTGCACTCATTCATCGCTCGCACATACACTCATTTCTATCCTATATACATTCTATATACAAAACAGTTTCTTAAACCTATGATCGCGTCGCAACAATATAGTCTTTGAAACATTCGCGAATCTCGAACGCTTCCCGCGTGGAATTTCCTCCGTGATTGCTCAATCCAGCCCTGGAGGTGTTCGGGATATCCTCACCTCTCGAGGCTCGGAGACGATGTATTCCCTCGTGCGCACGTATGAAATTGTGTAGAACGCACGTGGTCATCACGATGTTGTCAATATTGTCCGACTTGCCTTGGATTCGCCGGTTGTACAGCCGGAACTTTTGCGAGAGTATCCCGAACGCATTCTCCACTACACACCGAGCAATGGACAACCGTGTATTGAAGAACGTCATATCTTCGGTTCCTTCTGCTTGGCTGCCCGGATACGGCCTTCGCAAGTGACTCTTCAGGGGGAACGCCTCATCCCCCACAATGACACACGGTGCTCGTATCGACGTACCCGGCAAATTACAGTCGGGCAACATCTTAGAGTCACCGTTTATCCATTCGCGTCTCAATCTGAATTGGGCGAAAATTCCGCCGTCGCCATTTTTGCCGTATGCTCCAACCAAGCAGGACAATAGAGAAGTTTCTCTTATAATTAAAATACAGCGATCCCGGATTCGCTGGGGCCTGGATGTTGATATGCTTTCCATCGATTGCGCCAACGCAATTGGGGAACTTGCATTTTTCCCAGAATTGTCTTCTGATCGTTCCCCACATTTCCTGAGTGGGCCTCGGCATGGTCTCCGGCATTAGTCTTGTCAGTATTGCCTTGCATGTTTCTTTCACAATCAGTTCCACGGTAGATCAGCCCATCCTGAAGCTGTAGCTGATTGTCTTGAAGGAGTCGCCCGTTGCTAAATACCTGAAATAATGATACAGTATTAATTATAAAATATTTCTGTTCACAGTTGCGCTTTGCAAAAAGAGGGGTTGAACACTACAGAAAACACCACGCGAAAGCCGGCACAGTGTGGAGCGGGCAGACGGCGGATACCCTGGTCCTCAAATATAAATACCAAGATATGGTCCAATTCTTATGTCCGTACTTCCAGGAGCGGAATATGCTATCGAGTCTCCAAAGGTGGGTAATATTTGAGGGAATAAATATTTGAAATACTATTTGATATATACTTTAAAATAAATGTGATCATTAATTGAAACATTATTTTACGCAGTACTTCGAGTTTTTCGTCCGGAAACATGGAGAACCCGACAGCCAGACTACCGGAAAGCAGCCATGAAGGGGCTCAATCTCCGACGGAACAGGATGGAGAGGAGCAGTAGCAGCCACCCAAGAAGAGGAAGAAAACAGAATTGAGGGAGATGCAGGACGAGCTGAAAGACCATGTAAATATGTGCGTAGATCAGCTCAGAGGTATGACGGCCTCGAGACCCGCCGCCATCGCCACCGCCACCGTCACCGCCACCGCCGCCATCGCCACCGCCACCGCCACCGCCGCCACCGCCACCGCCACCGCCACCGCCACCGCCACCGCCGCCGAAGCCGATAAAGAGGAGCACGAACAATTTTTCAAAAGCATAGCCGCAACGGTGTATTCACTTGACAAGAGGTTCCAGTTGGATGTTAGACAGAAATTTTTTAAAATAGTGAACGACATTTAGATGGAGCGATGCGATTCCGAATTTAAGGTAGATTAAGGTATATTAAGGTAGATGAGATAGATTTAGTTGTACAATAAGTTAAGTAAGTTACAATAAGTTTAGTTTGTACGATATTCGATTTAAACACATGTTTATTGTTTATTTTAAGTAGTAATTGAAATTTCAATTGTTTTACGGCACACCCCCCCCTCCCAAAAATAAGTAGAGTGGTATTATTTTACGGAGAAATAGGAGCCACCCATTGTACACTCACCATAAGCAAATTGCCAATCGATCCTTTGGTGCAATTGGTGCCTTCCATGGAATCGCTACTTTTGTTATATCTTCCTCGATTTTTTCTAGTAAGGAGGTGAAGCACGCCCTGGACATGCGGAGGTATTCATAAAACATCTCCTCGTTGTCCTCCAACATTTGATGGAATAAAACTAGCTCTCCTTCCTCTCTCGCATTCGCCAGAGTGGATGGACGCTGTAGCGCCTTCTTCGGCGTCTTCTTCTTGGCGCCACTGTTACTGCACCTAATATATTGGCAATAGTTACCAACTGAATCAGGTTCGACTCCATGGTGAGAATACCGCGCAAGATGCAAAATACAAAAAAGCAGACTGTTTTGGCCAAAAATGGTACTAAAATCTCGCTTCGTGGCCCTTAAATACACTACCGGCAACCTCTCCTCCACAAGGACATGGATGAGTGTGAAATTTCCACGGCTAGACCAATCGCAGCAAAGGTTATATTTTTAAAGGTTGTACGGAGACCTTTTTAACTCACTGTAGATTGCTGTCGGCAAGCGGCCAGCAATAAAACATTTGGCCGCCAGATTTGCCGTTTTGCCTGTGAAGGGCACCATATGATTCGCAGCGAAATCATCGGTTAGTTCTTCACCATCTCAAGGACAGTTTATTGGTAGGACATATTTCTGCGCGTTCACCATCAACGTTTATATGATTATATTGTAGAGGCCATAAAAAGGCTCGCATTTGGCCGAGTCCTTGGTCAACCCTCATAAAATAATTTCCCGGAAAATGCAGGACGATTGAAGACCCGTGCGATCGAAAACCCTGAATTTCTAACATTTTGTAGCGGCACACGGTTGGCGACCGTAATAACCATTAAAACGGTCCGCTTACAGACATCAAGGATTGGGACACGCGGCCAGCGCGGTGAAGAAAAGTTCCAAAATGTTTATAACGAAATGTTTATAACAAAATGTTTATAACCTAACCGAGCGGCAGGGATTTTTTCGCCCGCCGAACAGGGGGAAGCATAAAAAATAAAACTACCACTCCGACGGCCTCAAAGTAGTAGGCTCCACCCATGTACCTTCGGGAAAGGTAACGCCTTTTACGATATAAATAGCGACCATCCGAAACAGCGGGTTAGATATTTGTACACGCATCTCCGCTACTCGACCGACGTAAATAAAGTACTTACAAGGGAACATATTCAAGTGCGACACGCCGATTTTGATGAAACTTATGGGAGCTATAGTTCTTTGAAAAATATTTGACACGTATTTTTTTTTATCGGCAGACATCCACTCTGAAGGGGTGAAAACAGCCCTCGAAGTTGGGGGTCAAAACCATATTTTTTGAGATATCTCGGAAACCAGAGGTCGAAAAAATTTAAATTTTTTTGTAAATTGTGTGTTTTCCAATGGGAAATTTACTCGCGCAAGAAAATTTTAACAAAAGTTTTTTGTTTAAACAATATATTAAAAATTTGACTTTTTTTTGCAATTTCTTTTATTTATTGGTAGTTCATTTTAATGTAAATTTTGGTGTGTGATCTTTGATCCAAAATAGGGGATACATGTCTCAGGATTTTCTTTGTTTTCGCCATTTAACAATAATTAATCATAATGGAAGATAGTCTTGCACCTGGCGTGTGTAGGAAGGAAGTCTGGCCTGTTCCATCAAAATATAAACATTTATTATAAGCGTGTATAGTATTTTAAACAATACCACTGGGTTATGTGTCGTTTATTGTTTTATTAGTAGCTAAAGAAGGTGGCGCAGTTATCAGCATGACGCGGTGCTAATTACCGCGGTGGAGTAAGGGTACCGACTTTTAAAGCCAATTCGCCTATGAGTTTATGGTAGCTCTGAAAAGAGCTGATTTCGAAAGAAGGGCTGTCCGCAAAGATTATTCTACATAATTCTGGCAATAATGATATTCAAGGATAAAATGAGAAAAACATAAATGTTCTTKGYRCMAAGAACATTTATGTTTTTCTCATTTTATCCTTGAATATCATTATTGCCAGAATTATGTAGAATAATCTTTGCGGACAGCCCTTCTTTCGAAATCAGCTCTTTTCGGAGCTACCATAAACGACGAAGGAACTCTAGCTTCGATTACTTTAACGATCCACAGTTTAGAAAGGTTGCAGATGTATTTTAACCGAATGTCCAACGACTGCAGAAATTCACAGGCGAATTGGCTATAAAAGTCGGTACCCTTACTCCACCGCGGTAATTAGCACCGCGTCACGCTGCTAACTGCGCCGCCTTCTTTAGCTACTAATAAAACAATAAACAACACATAACCCAGTGGTATTGTTTAAAATACTATACACGCTTATAATAAATGTTTATATTTCGATGGAAAAAGCCAGAATTCCTTCCTACACACGCCAGGTGCAAGACTATCTTCCATTATGATTAATTATTGTTAAATGGCGAAAAAAAAGAAAATCCTGAGACATGTATCCCCTATTTTGGATCAAAGATCACACACCAAAATTTACATTAAAATGAACTACCAATAAATAAAAGAGACTGCAAAAGAAAGTCAAATTTTTAATATATTGTTTAAACAAAAAACTTTTGTTAAAATTTTCTTGCGCGAGTAAATTTCCCATTGAAAAACACACAATTTACAAAAAAATTTAAATTTTTCGACCTCTGGTTTCCGAGATATCTCAAAAAATATGGATTTGACCCCCAACTTCGAGGGCTGTTTTCACCCTTTCAAAGTGGATGTCTGCCGATAAAAAAAAAATACGTGTCAAATATTTTTCAAAGAACTGTAGCTCCCATAAGTTTCATCAAAATCGGCGTGTCGCACTTGAATATGTTCCCTTGTTAGTAAAAATCCAAACACGCGTCCTTTCATCTACACTACATGGCAGTTATAATTTGTTTGAAGTAATTGCAAAATAAATGGTGAAAACATCATCTTTTCCAACTAACACCATTTTCATTAGATACTTTTGTGTTACCACTGCATGCATATTTATTCAAATTTGAACAAAATCTGAAACACTACATCCAAAAGTGTTCCTTATCGCGTGGAATGAATCAATTACATAACAATTTGTGGAATAAGACGAATTAATTCGACATAAATTACATCGTTTTGTCTTACGACACGAAATATGTATATGAAAAACTCCTAAATTCTTGTCCATGATGGCGTAAATATGGTTAGATGGAAGGTTCTCTGGCATAAAGTGTGGCGCAAGCCGCGACGTCGCATTTATATCTTGTCCAATGAGACTAGGCAGTAGACGTAAACATAGCCAGTCGAGTCGGATAGAGTTGAAGTTATTATCCTTCCAAGATAATGAGCAAAGGACGCACGCTCATACTTCACTGCATCATCTCGTTGGACAGAGTAGAGGTACCAATGCGCGGCTGATTGGCTCAGACTAGAAGGGGCAGGCCTGGTTTCATACGCATTTTCGGATGTAGTTCAAATGTTGACTACAGCTGACGTGGGGATAGGCACACCTGACGGTAGGTTTCTCAACAATGGTGACACTTTAAAAATGGTGAAATTAAAATCATTTGAAGTGAACGTTTCACCACGGTACATAGCCTAGCACGGTTGGCGCACGGTAGAAGCAGAGCCCGGGACGCTGTTAGGCCTACGGCCTCCCGGGCACATTGCCAACCGTGCGAGGCTGTGTATCGCGATGCATCGTTCACTTGAAATAACTTTAATTTTATCAATTTTAAAGTGCCCGCTTTTGTAAAAACAGATCTGTAAAGGAGACATTTAGGGCTATAACCTCAATTTTTTCAAATTTTTACAAAGGTACCTGCTACGAAAACATAGCATTTGTTTAAAATAATTGCCAAATAAATGGTGAAAAAACATTTTTTCCCAAATGACAACATTTTCGGTAAACACTTTTATGTTTTCGCTATTTTAAAACATCAAAAAATTCATTGAGATTCGATTGATAGGTCATCATCATCGGTGAATTATTTTTTTTTAAATAATACAACATTCATAATGTTTTTCTCCTTTCGCCACGGCCACGCCACGCCGATCGGGGTTGCTGAGTATTCTTCGCAAGAATATTTCGTGCCACCTCGGCCGCGGCCCGGTCGGCTCTACCATTAGATTCACAGGGGTAAGAGGAGTGAAAACGGTTCTGGCGTTCTGGTAGCTAACCCCCATGGTGCGTGGTACTTGGCCTTTGTTGCGAGCATCTTGAGCGCCTCTCAAGTGGCCCTTTTTTTCCGTGAGGAAATGCTTTTCGCATACCCCGACTCCCTGGGGGAAGCCGGCGTTATGTGGGACTACCCCGAAGGGCTACCCACTAAGCTACACGGGAGGTGCCTGGATCACGCGAGTACTCAACAGGACACACCCCAGCTATCATCACACCCCGGGGAGGGGTTAGCCTCTCCCACTGCCTACGCTAAAAGACCCCGGGCGGAGGGACTCTCCCGGTGTCCCCATCCCTGGAGCCTTCGGATTGGGCTTCCCGAGCCCCAGCTTGGTCCACCCACAGCTCCCGGAGTCTTCGTGCCCCGCTCGGAGCCGGTGTCCCGAAGAAACCAGCCCCGGCCAGGGCAAGAAGACGCCGCCACCGCCTCTCAAGTGGCCTTCGAACACGACCAAGTCTGTATGGCATAGGGAAACGTGCCCCGTTCCCGGACACGGTGAGACCCGTCTTGTTTGGGGCGACCTTTAGGGTCTATTCATACTTGCCAGGACCGGATGGTTTTACGGCCGGACTCTAGGCCTAATGCCATGTTACTGAAAATCGGATGCCTTCGTTCCGGCCGTTGGACTATTCCATCCGGCCGCCGTTTAGCTCGAGTCTAATCACCTAAAAATTATTAGATGGGAGGTTCCCTGGCAGGAATGCGATGGCGTATCTATATCTTGTCCAATGAGACGAGGCAGTAGACGTAAACATAGCTACTCGACTGCGACACAGTTGAAGTTACCCTTACAAGATAATTCGCAAAGGAGGCACGCTGGTGCTTCACTGCCTCGGTCTCGTTGGACAGAGCATAGGTACGAATGCGCGGCCGATTGGATCAGAGTGCCTCGTGTCCATTGGACAGGCCTCGGTTCACACGTACTTTCGGCCACAGTCGAAATATTGGCTACAGTGGTTACACATACTGTGTAGCGTATGACATCGAAGCCAAAACACTGGGACTACGGGCGCGGCTGAGATGAGCATAGGCAGACCTAACGATAGACTCCCCAAAAATGGTGACACTATCCACTATCCTGCGATGAAATCCAAATATTTTTAATATTCTTGATATGAATTAATATTTTGGAAAACTATTTTAAAAATCTATTGCATTAAAAATTGGACAGCATCGATGACAATCGCTATTCATTCAGGAATCTTCCTTGGGCCTGATTACCCCTACCATCTCTTGCACTCGAGGCGCACCTTTACGGGACTGCTAGGTGTGACCGTGCAGGTTTTATGATTAAGTGTCGTCACGACCTTTCAGAAACTCGGAGATTTATGATGCCATCATTTGCTATTAAGGGAACGAAAGATTCTAAAGAACGAGACATGTAATGTCTAAAACATTCTAACTGTACGCGCTGGAGCCGGCTTTCTCAGATAGCTTCGCTGTTGCTCGCGTCGTATGAACCGACCCGACAATTTGTATGGCAACTGTTTTATTGCACGCACGGATGGTGGCTACTACTATTTCTTTCGCGATTCCGAACAATTCATAATTTTGTACAAAAATTTTTACGCCTCGTCTGATAAACTAATCCTTCCAACTTCTCAGAAACGCTCAAGTCGTTTAGTCTGATTTAAAAAAAGTTATGCTGTTTCAAATAGAGTGTAATCAGTTTTGCACCTCGCTGTAATGAATAACTAAATAAATGACCTCAAATAATAGGATTATTTCGCTAGTATACTCATATTAGTCCTCAATTTAGTTCCACAAACAAACGTAAAGGGCCATAAAAAATTTTGATACGATGACGCATTTTCAACAATTCGTCGCTTTCCATCTCGATATCGTTTGTAAAGCGATTTCCATTACATCTCGTTGTTTGTGCTAATAGTGTGGCCTAGCCGTATTAAAACCAATTAAAGTGGCTTTAAACAACCTTCGCGTTTCGCGCATATCACCTGCCCTCTCCACCACTTTCCTCAGCGCTCAATTCTGATTAGTCCCGGCCTCAGGCTCTCGAACAATCGTTGAAACTGAAACATAAGCAAACCAATAAAAGACGTAGAGAAAACCCAGCCGAAGAGAGAAGGACGACTGGCGAAAAGACAGACGAGGATAAAAAAATGGAGAGACCTAAAAAAGATACTGCACAGCTTCTGCATGCAGGCCAAGGAGCTGCAAAATGTGGTACAGATTTGGCAACGAAAAGATCAACGCCCCGAACATCAGCAAATATGGAAACGCCACTTGGAAGGGTAGCGTACTCACTAACGACGTGGCGGTACAAACCGAGACGGCAAAAGGACAAAAAATCAAAGACCAAATATTCAGGGGTCAGCCTGAATACCTCTGGGCTATAATTGACGCGTAGTGGCCAGAAAGAGTTTACGCTAAAACCAAGGTTAAAGAGGGAAACACTATAAAGGAACCCAATGATCTGGTCAACGTTATCATAATGGACAGCAAAAAATTTAGGGAAACTCTTATCCTAAAGGTCATACTCCACCAGAAACCCTAACTGAAGGCACTACTGGAAGATAGAGAACCCACACCGGGTCAAATAATACAACTTGAGGATCAAAGTAACATCATAACTAATGCAAGCGCGGAGGAGGAACTCACAACAAGAAAAAACACATATCTGGTCAATGTAGATACCGCAGAAGAGGGCAAAGAAGATACGCCTCAAAAAACCAGCCTAGGCGCAATGCATAGCAATGTATGCAAACTAGGCAAGCTGCTAGAATAAAAGCAAGGGCATAAGAACATCTACAACATTGTAAATGCCACTAAATGTGACAACCAGGTTCTACGAAAGATAATAGAGCAAGCTCTAAACGAAACCAACATAGAGATGATCCTATACAACAAAGAAGCGAGTAAAAAACATACGTAAACCACATGGAAAAGATAAGGTAAGGAAAAATAAGAGCTGGACACTAGAAAAGAAAAACATGACGGTGACGCCAAGCGAAGGGCCGAAAGTACACAAACGTCCTAAGTGATATGAAAAGAGAAATTAACATAGGACTATGGGAATAAAAATAAGCAGTATAAGGAAAACGACAGAAGGATACACGTAGTAGAAAGGTGGGAAGGAGCAAGCACCATCTTCCAGGAAATAATAAATAGTAGGTACAAAGAAATAGCAACGATCCACGCAACTACAGACACGCAACAAATTGCTATCAGCGGCATAGACGAGGTGACAACCAATGAAGAACTGAAAGAAACCATAGTGAAAACGCCAGCAGTAAAATGCGATGAGAAGGAATTGAGAGTTGACCACATACGGTCAGCAAAAAAGAAAGGGTTCCAATTTGTATACGTAACCCTACTAAAGAAAGATGCACAATCGCTAAGTTTAAACAGGCGTATACAAATAGGATAGATGACAAGCATTGTGCACGAAATAAAGCAGCCAGTACGGTGCTCTAATTGCAACCGTCATGACCACTATGCGAAAGAATGCACAAAAAATCTCCGACAAAAACAAGGTGTCTAAAGTGCGGAAAGATGGGCCATAACGCAAAGGACTGCAAAAACGACCCACACTGCTTGGAGTGTAACCAGGGCAGGTATTGAGCGGCTACTATGGCGTGCCCAATATATAGGGAGCTGATTCGCAGACTAAGGATAGAAAGTAGAAAGGGACAAATAAAACGCACGAGTGCAGCAATCACCACTAAGAACGAAAACCAAACAACTGTGACGTGGCAGATTTTCCCACGTCCCTCCGAGTAAAGACCAAGAGACCGTGCCGTCCTTTGGTAGCACCGCCGCGATAACGGCTGTCGCGATTGCTCTCCCTGAGACCGTCCGAAAGCCCAGATTGGAGAATAATACGTTTTTAAACACCGTGCCACTTGGCGCGACGAGAAGTTGCAGGTCCGCAGCCGGATCCCGGAGGGACCCGGATCCTTTTCCCTTTTCCCAGGAGCGCGGAAAATTCAAGAAGAAGCGTTCAGGGGACGACTACGAGGGACACCCCGCAGGAGAATTTCGAGGAAAACACCGAGCCCGGGTTTGTCAACCCGGAGGCGCCGCCGAGGCAGTACAGACCTGAGACGAACATTATCTCAGCCTCGTCGCGCCTCGCCCCGGAAAGCTACAAGAGTCCGTCGAGGGGACGGCTCGATGTCTTCGAGGGAACCGGCCAATCATCGCGTGTCATATCAGAAGAATTAGCCAATAAATCCGATTCTGAGGGCCCCACACCGACAGGCGCAGCTCTGCCGCGCAAAAGCTAGCGATAGGTCTGAGCGTCGTGCGGGAGCAGGGAAAGTTAGGAATGTGGGGAACGCCTCGCTTCTGCGTTAGCGAGCCTTCGCGAACTAGGGCACTGTGTCGCCGAATGTAGTCTGGGATAAACCACTTAATATTGCTTAACAAATCTATTGTAGTACTTTTGCGTATCTGCTGCCGGGACACGCGACTAAGAGAAGCTGCAGAACAGAGCGAGAACCAAGCAGCTAAAATACCACGTTGCTGAGTAGTAAGTGCCGATCAGGCTTTTGTACCAATACTATGTTCGCGTTGGCTTGGTTAGCGTTTTCGTGTGAATTCGGCGCTTAGAAAAGTAGATTGGGGTGTAACAAGCGCGAGCGACCGTCTAACTGTCGTATATTTCTGCAAAACCACGCGGGCTTCGTTTCCATCGCTGCCGGGCGTTCCCGACAGCCGGATGAAATAAATGTTCATTCGAAGCCCATACCCTTACGATTTCTCGTGAGAAACCTTTCCGCCGCGGGGAATATTCCATATTCCCTCCGCGTAGAATCCTGGCCGGCCTGTCGTTATCCAGGGTATCGTGCGGCTCTCGTAGGTTCGGTACCGCAATTCGCGTCACGCGTGATTTACGAAATTGTTCGTGTGACACTTGCGAGTGTCTGGTGCCCGTTTCGAGCGCCGAACCTAATAGCATCCGTCGGGAAAAAGCGAGTGTACGAGGTGCCGTTTGTCGCGGGTGGACATCCCGAATATGAAGGAAATTTTAGAAGCTGTAAACAGTGATGAAGACCTGCCAGTTTTCAACGAGCCATCGTTGTACTGGCTGTTGAAAAGGATGGAATTTCAATGTGGTGTAAGGAAGTGCAATAGCGCTTTGATAAATCAGCCGTTCATCGTTTGCTGGCGGCAAGAACACATTCGAGGGATTCAGAGATATCGATCAGAAGGGCGTCCAATTTATGTCCTGGATGAAATGTTGATAAACGATGGGGACTGCCGAAGAAAATTGTGGGTGGACAAGAGCGTTAGCTGACCAAGAAACGCTGCAGAAAGAGGCCTGTGAACGGGCATACCTGCTCCTGCAGGAAAAGGTAAGCGATCGATTATAGCGCACGTTGGATCAGTAGACGGGTTTGTACTTTGGGCCCTCCTTTGTTTTGAGCCGAAAAAATACCGATGATTATCATGAGATGAATGGGGACCCATTTTTCGAATAGTTCCGCTCATTTTTGCCCATGCTGCGAGATGGGGCCGTAATCGTTATGGATAACGCTTGATATCATAGCGTAAAAATAGAAAAATACCCAATAATGGGGTGGAACAAAAAAATTGCAACGTGGCTGGAGTGTATGGGGGAAACGGTGGACCTACAGTTCGTCAAAGATCAATGGCACAATTTAGTCAATAAATACCGGCAACCGTGCAACAATTACGTTATTGACGAATTTGCAAAAGTCCCGTATTACGCCTTCCCCCTTATCATTGCGAACTAAACACCATTGAATTACAGGTTGGCAGATGTTCGCCAGCTTGTAGTTGAAGCCATAGAAAATGTGTCCGCCGAATCTTGGCAGAATTTTATTCGCCACACAATAAAGGAGGAGGACAGGTTCGTGGAGCTCGACCAGGTTATTGATTCTATTTTGGATGATGATAACGGCGAGTGGTTGAACGCGTCTGATGTTTCCGACTGCGAATTATAAATAATGTATAATGTATTGTAACGTTAAAAATAATTACGTTTTAGCGTAAGTTTTAGTGTAATTTTTAGTGTAAGTTTTAGAATAATTTTAATATTCGTGCAATTATTCCCACAATCCTCAAGTCCCCCAATAACCCCTTCTTATCCATTCCCGACGGAAGAAAACCACCACCTTCTCGTCGTTTCCATTGAGCAACGAACCATTTTTTTATAAATGAGGTTATGATTAAAAAGGTGCCGTTGGACAACAATGGTTATATTATAATATAGTTTTCCATATAATAGGGTCATTTAGTTGTATACGAGGTTTGAGACTTTTATTCCTTGCGATGAGTAATATACGATCCAATCGAGAAAAAATTTTGGACTGTTTGACCTTGATTTTTGGTCGTCAGGAATCTCGGAGGATTTTTTGATACCTTGAAAATTGTTCGACTACAACATATTCCGGAACATTACTCCAACAAGTGTTTGATTTCGCGTGAAATGACCCTGGTACATTAGTACATTTTTAATCATTCCTACTAAAATTTACTATGCCGATTATCCCAAATATAGCATCCAGGAAGTAGCGCCGAAAATACAGGAAACACCGAAAAAACAGGAAGCGTGGAACAAACACAGTACACGAAAGTGATGGTGAGTTTCAAAGTATGATTTTACCACATCATTAAATGTCTATAATTTGTAGGCGCTATTTTATTAAATCACTGCTCATGTGTTATAGACGAAACGGTTGCGGGAGCAACGAAACAAATTTTATTCGCATATGCGAGGCAACAGCCTCGGAGGTAGCTGGCGAGAACTCAACCGGGGAGGCTACCGGGGAGGTTATCAGCGGAAAAGAGGCACTAAGGAGACATTAACATCTATCATGTATACAAAACATAGACAATAATAAAATATTTATTAACCAAAATTGAGCTTGTTCGATTCTCAGCGGAAGCATGCCTCCTCGCAGATAATTCGTGCATCCGTCTGTACCATTCGTTAGGCATGCGAGGGTTTCAGATTTGTACGCTGCGGGCCTAAAGAAATTCATAGGCGAATTGGCTTTAAAAGTCGGTACCCTTACTCCACCGCGGTAATTAGCACCGCGTCACGCTGCTAACTGCGCCACCTTATTTAGCTCCTAATAAAACAATAAACGACACATAACCCAGTGGTATTGTTTAAAATACTATACACGCTTATACTAAATGTTTATATTTCGATGAAACAAGCCAGAATTCCTTCATACGCAAGCCAGGTGCAAGACTATCTTCCATTATGCTTACTTATTGTTAAATGGCAAAAAAAAAAGAAAATCCTGAAACATGTATCCCCTATTTTGGATCAAAGGTCACACACCCAAGTTTACATTAAAATGAACTACCAATAAATAAAAGAAACTGCAAAAAAAATCAAATTTTTAATATATTGTTTCAACAAAAAACTTTTGTTAAAATTTTCTTGCGCGAGTACATTTCCTATTGAAAAACACAATTTTAAAAAAAATTTAAATTTTTTCGACCTCTGGTTTCCAAAATATCTCAAAAAATATGGTTTTGACCCCCAACTTTGAGGGCTGTTTTCACCCCTTCAAAGTGGATGTCTGCCGATAAAAAAAAACACGTGTCAAATATTTTTCAAAGAACTATAAGCTCCCATAAGTTTCATCAAAATCGGATTTTCGCACTTGAATATGTTCCCTTGTGAGATTTCTTCAAAATTTTTGGCTGCAAAATCGATTTTTAAATAAATCCGAAAGCATAAACTTGTCGATTTTATATCG
This sequence comes from Halictus ligatus, assembly GCA_028454255.1. Lineage (NCBI taxonomy): Eukaryota > Metazoa > Arthropoda > Insecta > Hymenoptera > Halictidae > Halictus > Halictus ligatus. The sequence goes on from CM052134.1 coordinate 2,492,555, forward strand.
AAGTTTTCAGTTGACCAGGTTTATGTTAGTTGTGTTTCATCGTGATTATTCATGTGTATTTTTTCCAGATTTTCCAGATTATACAAACATGTTTAAGAAAATTGGATAATTGAATGTCCAATCATTTGAAGAAAGTTGCACATTTCGAATTGAAGTTTCAGAGATATCAGTTTTATAAAAATTCAGTAGTTCGATATTACTGAAACAATTTTTCTTAATTTTTTCAGAATTTTTTATAAATTGCATCGTTGCTAAAAAAAAAGAAAATCAATTGTTTCGATGTTTCTAACCGTTTTTTAGATGTATTATGTTATATTGAACATTTTTATATTCAGAAAAGCAGTGTAGAAACTTAAAACTGCAATATAAAATATTTTTTCACGTTACATTTGTTACGTATGGAGACGTTTCTTTTTGATTCATTTTCGTTTAGACATTCTAATCTCTCTTCTGAGAACGAAAAGCGTCCCAACAGGCCCCTTTGTTTAATGACCCTACTCCGGCTGGACGCAACTGGCACAGAGCATGGGCATCACCGTATGATTTCTTAATATGGAAATCCTCAAAACATTCCCTTCTGGAATATTTGGTCAAGATAGTTCTCGATAGGAAACATCCTAGCTAACCCTCCGTTTTACCCCTTTGTTTAATGACCCTACTCCGGCTGGACGCAACTGGCACAGAGCATGAGCATCACCGTACGATTTCCTAATATGGAAATCCTCAAAACATTCCCTTCTGGAATATTTTGTCAAGATAGTTCTCGATAGGAAACATCCTGGCTAACCCTTCGTTTTTACCCCTTTAAACAAAGATCCAGCTGCAAACCTTAAACTCACCAGAAACGTCAATACGAGTACGCGATCGTACAATAATACATACACATTGCTCCCTCATTTTTGGGGTATATAAACCCGTTCATTTTCATTCTCTTTGGTTCAGTCGAGACGCGGTTCTGTTGAGAACAAGAAGTGGTCCGGTCGCGATATATCAATCGTGAAGTCACGTCGCGTTACTAGTATCGGGCTAAATTCTGGTGAGATCGGGTTCAAGTCCCTTTTGTATCAACGTTAACTTATATAAGCCGTTAGTTAGTGGAGTTTCTATTTTTCCTTCAACAACTGCTCTCCGACCCCGCATTGCCAGTGCGTCAACACCGTGCAACAAAGGTAATCAATTTCTATAATTGTACATTTATTACCTTTCACTCGCGACACGACAATCACAATTGTAACCGATTCGAATCCAGAATAAATTGTCTTGTTTGTTAACTCGCGTAAATTACAACCCTTAATCATTGTCAAACATCCTAATCTAATAATCGAACGTTCCCACACGATACAATCTTACCGCTCGGATTGTATCAATTAAATTATATAAGTTACGAGGCTTGCTAATGTTAAATTCAGATTAACAAAGATTTCCAATTTTGAATCCATATTCTTGGGGTAACAACCCCTCGCCTGCCTCTCGCGTTGCTCGCAGCCCTGGCTCGTAACACATTTCAATATATCACTGTGACTCTCAACAGTTTCGGTTGGCACAGGCAGTAACGTTTCCGGTTGAGAATCTTTTGGTCCGAGATTGATTTTTCAATATACCTTCATAAAATTGTGACGAGTGAATTGAGTTGCTTTTCCTGGTAAAAATGAGCCCAAACTCGAGTGTAATCAAACAAATCGAGTATTATTGGCAATTTAAGCTTTTATATTTTTTATGCAAATAGTATTTTTAATACGAATAAGTTATAGAGCTCATCCCGATGAAAATGAGTCCAACACGATATCATTTGGATTATCTTCAACAAGATGGTAATTTTTATTACATTACATAATAATTCGATTACACTCGAGTTTGGACTCGTTTTCATCAGAAAAAGCCCCTCAATTCACTTTTCGCAATTTTATGGAGGTATATTGAAAAATCTAAAAGTTTAAACTTCCATTCGCGCACGATTCTGCATCTGCTTACATGTATGCCGTTAATTAGTCGCTGGGTCTTTGAAGTTCAGCGCTCGTCGGACCTTGTCGCTGCTTATTCGGTCTGGCAAAAGTTATTTGAAGATTTATTCGAAGCCTTCGAATAAAAGATACAGATAAAAGATGAAAAAATGATTCCAAGTTCAAATAAATCCGCTTCGAATAAAAAAATTCTCTTTATTCGACGAAGATACTTTTTTTATTCGAACCTTCAAATAACGAATAATGATAAAATACTTTTTATTCGAATCGTTAGTTAAATAATTTGTTATCTAAATAGTGTCCAACTCTGTCTGGACAGAGATTCAATTCCCAGTTCGGCGAGGCGCACATTTTGCTATTACTTTTGAACTAAAAAAGATACCAAAGAGAAATTTAAACTGAAAAAATTAAAAAGAATCGGGTTTAATGGTATATACTGAAATATATTTTGTATTTTCAAATAATTCTTTTTGATTTTTAAATTTAATTATCTTTAAAAAATATTATATAAATATTGTTTTTCAATCTTTTTTCAATTTCAAATCATTAAATTTATTAGAATATATATGCTGCAAATGTAAAACAATATCAGAAGTAGATTGTATAGGTAGCAATTAAGAAGTCATATGAAGTCATATGAAGTCAGCGTCGTATTTTTTAAAATTAAATTTAAACTACGTTCTTAATTTGACTAATATTGAACTAATTTAATTTCTTATTATTATGTTATTACACTATTATAATTGTAATTGTACAGGGAAGAAGACTGACGTAGTAAAAAGAACAAGAAAAAAGTGTTTAACGAAAAAAAATCATTCCCTGCGGGATTCCATCTGGGACCAAAATATTCTCAACCGAAGACGTTACGTAACAGGCGTAATGGAATTAAAAGGAAACAACATTCTTTTGTTTCATTCATCATATAGGCCTAGCATCCGTGCGGTGTCTCAACTAGAATCCCCGACATGAGATTTAAAATTCTATCAGCAACAGCGCCATTGTAGAATATTGTTTCCACAATATTAGTTCTGGATGATACGGTAGGATGTGACACGGAATGGTACGGGGGCTCTAGAGCCCCCGGGCGTGAGACAGAAAAATACATTGGGTGATTGGCCTACTCCTATACCTCGTCTGTGTCAGCAGTCACTGTATCGGTAAAACAGAGGAAGAGAGAAAATATGTTGCCGGTAAGTCAGGCTTCATCAGCAAGTATCACGTCACAATATCGCCACTCACAATATCGGACTCGGAAGTCCTACTTTTGCAACATCGAGAAATGATTAGCAATATTCGGCAGCATGTTGTCCGTCAGAGAGGTCTATAGGAGCATGCGCGACGCGACAACGTGGATGGCGCTGTCGTAACTTCGTTCAAATAGCCGTGCCACGGTATACTCACACACCGCCTGGTCGGCGTGTGCGTGTGCCGATGGCGATCGCAAGGGTCCAGGATGCCACTAACCATTTCCCAATAATGTAGTGACGGGACTTAGTGAAAAGAGCTAGATAAAAGTTCAATCTAGGCTGGACATTCGGAAGTCCTATTCTTGCATCATGGAGGAATAATTAGCAATATTCGGCATCATGTCGTTTGTCACCGAGGCTATGCAAACTGACATGGGGTCCAAGGACCTGTGGCCTTTACAGTAGGTACAGCTGTCCCATTGTCGAGCCGTTCTCTCTATTTGAGGGATGTTACAGGTCTAAAGTCCTCTCGCTCCACCTTCTCGTGGTGGAACCTGGGAACACACAGTTGTGTGTTGCTAACAGAGCGAGGGGCGTTAACGTGTCCTGCGAACGACCGGGGTGGTCGACGCAGGGCCCCATACCGAAAACCGGTGGTCATATTTTACCGGAGCGGGGGGAGGGGCTTGCCTTAATCGGCTGGCTCTGCGAGGAGGATAACCCGCGATAGAGAATTTTTTATCCCAAGCTATCGTAACGTGGCGATGGGAAACTCCCAGAGAAGGCGCCGGGCGTAGTAACGAGGCCCGCATATGAAAAAATGGATACAATTTTTTTTTTATGGATACGATTTTTGAAGAGGAGAAGGAGGGGACACCGTGCCCGGAAGCGATAGAGAAGGGAGCGGTGGTGCCAGCACCACCTGGGATGGGACCACCTCCGGCCCCAGTTGACCGGCCCAAGATCAAGCCGGTCCTGACCGCTCTCCTCGTGGAGCTGGCCCGCGAGAATCGGGACATGGCGGAGAGAAGCAGGAACTTAAAGGGGACTTTCCTCAAGGGGTTCCGCGACAACTCCGACCTTCTTAAGGATCTGGGGCTGCGGGCCCCACGATCGGCTCACTGCGGGAGCGTTGCGCGGCCCTTGAGAGGGAGTTGCAAGAGCCCCGCGACTCCTTGGACGCCATCAGAGCGGAATCGGGGCGCCTCTAGCCTCCGCGTCTGAGCTGATGGATCAGATGCGGGCGCTCCTGGAGGCGGGGCTGGGCTCACTCTGAGACGAAATGGGGAGTGAGCTGTGGCGCGCTGCCCGGGCGCCCCGCGAGCCCTTGCCGCCGCCGTCGCCTGCCCCGATCCCGGTCCCCGCACCACCGGCGCCAGCCCTTGCGCCGGTGCCGGTCAAAGGGGCGAAGAAGAAGAAGAAGAAGAAGAAGGGGGCGAAGCCGGCGGCCTCTGACAGCCCCCCCTCCCGCCTGGTCCGCCTGCTGGTGACTCCTGGGCGAAGGTGGTGGGCAGACGGGAGAAGGCCAACCTCCCGCTCCGAAGACCAAGGTGAAGGCTCCCCCCGAACAGCGGCGGTGACCATCACTGTCCCGGAGGGGAGCAGAGCCTCCTACGAGGAGGCCATTAAGAAGGCCGGCCAGGACGTCGACCTCGACGCCCTGGGCATTGGGGCCTTCAATTGGAAGCGGGCGGTTACCGGGAGCCTGATTATTGAGGTCCCTGGTGGCCGCGAAGATGGCCGCCGTCCTGGGGGGGGGGGGGGTTGGGGTCTCCAGGCCCTTCAAAAAGGAGGAATTCCGCCTGACGGGTCTCGAGATCTCTGTTACCGAGATCTCTGTAACGGAGGCGGTGGCTAAGGCCTTAGGGTGGGGGAGCTGGAAGCTCCGCCCAACGGACTCGGTACCGTGTGCGTGCAGTGCCCGGCCGTGGCGGCCTTAGCCATTGAGAAGGCCGGGAAGGTCCGTGTGGGGTGGTCCACCGCCCAGGTGGTGGTGCTGGCACCACAGCCAGTGCAGTGTTTCCGCTGCCTGGCCCTTAGCCATGTACGGCAGCGGTGCACTGCTGAGATCGACCGCAGCGGTCACTGCTACTGCTGCGGGAATGCCACGCACAGGGCGGTGGACTGTAAGAGTCCATCCCACTGCGTCGTCTGCGCGACCTTGGGGAGACCGGCGGGACATAAGGCGGAGAGTAAAGCGTGTTCTCAACCGCCCAACAAGAAGGGCGTAAAGGGGTCGGACGGTGTGTCGCCCCCGACCCCTCCCCAAACCTCGGGAACCCGGGTAGTAAGAACGGCCGCTTCCCCATGCGCCAAGGAGGGGGAGGTGATGGATGTGGAGGCGGCCCCTACCGGGACCGCTCAGGAGGGGACTAGCGCGGGGGCCCACTAATGACCCACACTCCGCGCCGCTCCCCCTCCCGGTACTGCAGGCCAACCTCAACCACTGCCGCCGAGCGCAGGACCTGATGTCCAGTGCCTGGAGGAGTGGGGGGTTGACCTGGCCGTCGCCACGGAGCCGTACATTGTGCCGGACATTCCACACTGGTCCTGTGACGCTGACAGCTCCGTGGCGGTATGGTGGCGTCGCCATTCGGCGACAGTGCCCCCCTGCTCCGTGGTAGAACGGGGTAAGGGGATGGTGATGGTGAAGTGGGGAAGACTTCTGGTCGTGGGGTGCTACAACTCACCCAGTTGTGACTCCGGCGAACTCGGGATGTTCCTGGACCGGCTGGAGCTTATGATAGCCCCATATATAGCCGGTTCAGTGCTGGTCCTAGGGGACTTCAACGAGATGTCCACCACCTGGGGGAACCCTTTGACCAGCACCCGAGGCGGAGTCCTGGAAGACTGCGCGGAGGGGTTAGGGCTCCGGTTATTAAACCGCCTCCTCACGTCGTGTGTCTAACTGGCGGGTCTGGGATGGAGAGACCTTGTCGGACCACTGCTACGTCCTAATGGGCGTGGCAGTGGTGTCGGACTCGCCGTTGGACACGCGCCTCCGACGTGGCACCCCGTCAGCGCCCAAATGGGAGACGAAACGACTAGACGGGGACCTACTGAGGGCCGTGATTACTGATTCCGCCTGGCCTTCGGCCAGGGAGCGCGGGGCAAATGAGGGGGCGGCTTGGATCCGGGACACGTGCAGATAATCTGCGACGTGGCGATGCCCCGGGTCCGATTTCAGCCCCCGAGGAAGTCAGTTTACTGGTGGTCGGAGAAGCTGGCCGAACTTCGCAGTTCGGTCGGCCGAGCCCGACGCCAATATACCCGCGCCCGTCGCCGCCATTTTCTGGGTGGCGACGCGGAGTAGAGGGTCGCCGAGCTGTACAGGGAGTACAGATCGGCGGCCTTGGCCATCAAGCGAGCGATAGCTGCTGCTCAGGCCAAGGCCTGGAATGAGCTCCTGGTCACCCTCCGTGACGATCAGTGGGGACGCCCGTATAAGACGGTGCATGGTAAGCTCCACCCCTGGGTGTCCCCGGTCACGGAGAGGTTGGACCCGCAACTTCTGGGGCTTGTCGTAGATACCCTCTTCCCCATGTGTGATGGGGAGGAGGGGAGGTGGGAACACGCCCCGGGTCTGGTCATGAGATGGTCGGTCGAGTTCCGGGTCACCGAGTGGGAGCTTGACAGGGCCGTCCAGGAACTCCGAGCTGGGGGCAAGAAGGCCCCCGGCCCTGATGGGGTTCCCGGTGGTATAATGGCCTTAGCCCTGGAGATCCTCGTCCCGGCGTTCAGGAGCGTCATGGACACGAGCCTGCGTCGGGGAATGCGTTCTCCTCCAAAAGGAGGGGAAACACGCAGAGTCTCCCTCTGCCTACCGTCCGGTGTGTCTGCTCGACGAGGCGGGCAAGCTATTCGAAAGAATTATTGCTGCCCGCCTCGTTGAGCATCTGTCGCGGGGTGGTCTCGACCGGAGCGACAACCAGTTTGGGTTCCGGAGGGGACGCTCGACTGTAGACGCTCTAGAGCGTCTGCGCCTCCTCCGAGAACAAGCTGTCGCTCGGGGCAGGGTGTTGATCGCTGTGTCGTTGGACATATCCAACGCGTTCAGCGCCCTACCCTGGACGGAGATAATGGGGGCGCAGGACGATTTCCATGTGTCCCCTTATCTCCGCGAGGTGGTCGGCGACTACCTCCGCGACAGGGAAGTGATTTACACTGGCCGGTATAACATCGTGCATCAGATGGAGACGCGGTGTTCCGCAGGGGTCGGTCCACGGGCCGCTCCTGTGGAACTTGGCGTACCATGTATATGGGCTCGGGGGCGACCCCCCAGGGGGGGCGGAGTGGGGTCGGCCCGGGGAGACTCCCCGTGACCTGATGTGCCCCGGCCAGTGGGGGTGGTGGACTTGGGGGCCCGGGGGGTGGGCTGACCCGGGCCCGGGGGGGGGGGGGAGCGTGGCTCCCCCGTGTAGGGATGGCACCCCCCGGGTTAATTTCCCGGTGGGGAAGGTGTCGGTCCTTCCCTTCTCTAGAGGGGAGGGGGATTCGTGGGGGAGGAGGCAGGATGGATCGCGCCTTCGACGGCCCTTCCTTCCGGTGGTGGCGTCTTCTTGCCTCGGCCGGGGCTGGTTGCTTCGGGACCGGCTTCGAGCGGGGCACGAAGATTCCGAGAGATGTGGGTGAACCGAGCTGGGGCTCTGGAAGCCCAATCCGAAGGCTCCAGGGATGGGGACACCGGGCGGAGCCCTCCGCCCGGGGTCTTTTAGCATAGGCAGTGGGAGAGGCTAACACCCTCCCCCGGGGTATGATGATACCTGGGTTGAGTACTCGCGTGATCCAGGCACCTCCCGTGTAGCTTAGGTGGACGTGAGGTTTTAGTGGGTAGCCCCTAGGGGTAGCCCCACATAACCCCAGGGAGCCGGGGTTTGCGAAAAGCATTTCCTCGCGATAAAAAAAAAGGCTATGCGAACTGACATGGCGGCACACTCACACACCGCCTGGTCGGTATATAATCGAACCGGCGATGGTTGGAAGGGTCTGGAATTCCGCAACCCATTTCTCTATAATACAGGGATGTGAATTTTCAGTAATGATTCGCACTAGATAAAAAGATCAACTTAACATGCTGAATCCCTCAAAAATCAAACTATATTTATCAATTGATTTTTCTAGTTTTTATCTCTAGATAAAAATGAATATATTCTACAATAAAAACCACGAGAGAACCGTACCATTTTGCGCAGCTTGAGTCGTCGCGAAAGGCGTCGCGAAAGGCGCAGCGAACCTCCGAACTCCAACTCCACCATCCACTCCCCACCGTGAATTTCATATACACGGTGTGCCGTAAGGAAACGGATTAGCATGGAAGTATCGGGTATAGGAAATCGTGACCATTTGCATATATAATGAAATATAAATTTAGTCTAATTAAATATTTGAAATTTTATTTCATTAGAAAAAAAATAATTAATCTGTACATTCTGTACATATATTATTATGTACATTCACATATATTTACAAAATTTACAACAAGAGGCTTATGTATGACTCACAGCGATGTCCGAGTCATCAGACGAGTTCGACCTTTCGGGGCTTCCCTCTAACACCGAATCAGTAACATGATCGAGTTCATAGTGCCTCCTTTCCTCCTTTAGCGTGTGGCGGATGAAATTTTGCCAATTTTGTAGGAACACATTTTCTACGGCTGCATCTACAAATTGGCGGACATCTGCCAACTTGTAAGATGTATTTCGCGCCCTTATGAATTCCTTCATGTGTGCCCATGCCAGCTCTGTGGAGTTCAATTCGCAGTGGCAAGGGGGAAGGCATAGGACGGTATGTCCATTCTCTCTTGCAAACTCGTCAACAACATAATTGTTGTTCGGTTGTTTATGCTTTTCGACGTTCTCCATTAACCGAATCTTGACGTATCGTGGATTCACCGTTTCCTCCTTACCCTCCAGCCACGCGACGATGTCGCCACTTTTTCAGCTCAATGTAGGAAATTTCTCCTTTTTCTTGCTGTGGCAAGGGGCGCTATCCACGATGACTGCCCCATGTGGCAGCACGGGCACAATTTTTTGGAACTATTTAAAAAATGTGTTCGCATTCATTTCTTCGTGGTAATCACCCATTTTTTCCGCCTCGAAGCAAAGGGGGGCCCCTGGTACAAACCCGTCTGCTGACCCGATGTGAGTAATAAGTCTCTTCCGTTTTCCCGCGGAAGCAGGTATGCCCGTTGTCAATCTCCTTTCTTCGGCGTTCCTCGGGCACGTAACGCTGATGTCCACCCACACCCTGGCCTTGCAATCACCGGCGTTCACCCACGTCTCGTCCAAGTATATATAATATATATAATATATCGGCCGTCCTTCCGCACGAAAATTCTGGACTTGTTCGATGTACCTACAAAGTAGTACAAATTTTTAATTTCTTAAAATTAAAAAAAATTTTTTTTATTTTCGTAAGAAACGAAGATAGAAACTGAGTTTTTGGGAAAAAACCTTATTGAATGTAGATTGTTACTTACCGTTGCCACCAGAAGATAATATGGGGTTGGTCATTAAGGGCGCTGTTGCGTTTCCGGACTACGTATTTAAATTCCATTCGATGTAACAGCCGCGTCAGAGACGTTTCACTGAACGATGGCAGATTCTCGTCGTCGTTTATGGCGGCTAATATTTTCCTTACATTTGGAATTTCCCGATTCAGCCAGAATTCGTGAATTTTTCTTCGTATCGCTACTATATCGGCATCAGAAGTTTTCTCGAGAATATTAAGCCGCCGCTTTTTTTCGTTTGGCAATGTCACAGTCCCTGTAGCTTTATACTCCGACAGGGTTTTGCATACGGTCTCCCGTCATACAATTCCCGTCTTCTCCGCAAGCATTCGGACCAGCGGCTTATATTTCATTTCCGGGTTTTCCCTTTTTATTGTTTTAAAGAGATTTACGAGCTTTTGAGCGAATTGGACAAACTAGAAACAGAGAAAAGTTTAGTAAAAAAAAGTTTAGTCAAATAAAAACTATGATTTTCGAAAAAAGAAACAAGTTTATAGTAGCGAAATGCAAATAATATTAAAATGTAAATAATTATGTATAATATAAGCTTACCTTTCCTCTTGGATTTTTCTTCACTGGAGAATTATGTGACGTCCCAGGAACTTGATCTTCCATTTCAAAAAAGCACTTCTATTTAAAAATTCAAGAACACTGTACGCACTCTGTGAAGACTGTATGAATACCGTATGAACACCGGGTATGGCTACGAATGAGGCGTCACTTCAGTGTCACTGCGCGCATGCGCTGTGCAGTGGGAAGGGACCAATCAGGACGAAGATGCGCATCGACGGACGAAAATCGGTTCTCACGCGGGACGGTTCTCTCGTGGTTTCAAGTATAAATATTTTCTGTAAAAATTTTATTTCAATATCTCTAATGGATTCAAAACAACCTGTTGCGAATTAGCATCTTGCGTCGATGGGCCGCTCGATCCATTGACACTGGAGGATGTCATAAAATTGCCCTCCCACGACACTGCCTCGCCGAAGAGGAAAGAACTTTCCGGTAACCTCGGTGCAAAACAGTCATTCTCTAAAGTCTGAAACATTGTCGCTTCGAACAAATGTACGAATGCATAGTAAATATGATGCAAATTATACTGTGTTTGGTATCATTTTTATCAGAAAAATTCCACGAATGTGTAGAGAGAGGTTTCATGAAAAAATAATGAGAAACAAAAAAATGATGATATTCCATCGGGATTGACTCACCGATATGCCTGACCTTGCACAATGTTACACCCTTCGGCGGTCTAGCTTCTTGGCCTTTCGACAGGTAGACGCTTGAGGGTGTCAGAAATTAGCCCTCCCAATATAACCCCATATAAAAGAGCTAAGGGGCACAGAATGCCTGTGGGATTAGGATATTTGTTACGTTGATCGGGAACAAACGAGCGGCATCCTGTTCTCTTGCCTTACTGTCACGATTTCGCTGTAGGGAAAGGTGAAGTGTAGTTTCTGGGAAGGGAGGAAAAGAGAGAGAGAGAGAGAGAGAGAGAGAGAGAGAGAGCACACACATCTTTGACCTGAAGGCCATGGAAGTTGCACATGGTCACCAGGAGGAGAGGACGGTGGGTATTCCCAAAAAGTCGAGTACCTAAGCGGCTATAACCAGACGGCTGGCTGGCAATTACGAGGAGCACAGTGGCCAACGGTTTTTAGCGGCTCAGGTCAAAAAAGGGCGAGTGACGCTTTGGGGAAAAGAAGCGGCAGTTTCGAGCGCGAGGTGAAGAGTGTAACATCCAACGAACAGCGAGCTGAGATGATTATATACACTACTTTTCTCAAGTAAAGTTTCTGATCTCCTAACCACCCATCTCTCCAAATATATTTGTCCTCACCCTAACAGAATACGTGTTTTATATATATAGACAGAGAGTGTCTGAAGATAGGTGATACAAGCGGGCATGATAAATTGTAATATATATGTACATAGAAAAAGTTTCTTCAGTGTAACTTACCATTTTTTTTTGTTTGGTAACGTAATTATTTGATTTATTTTTTAAAAATTTATAGTTAACTGTTTGTAAATATTTTCGTCAAAACTATTTCTATTTCTATTATAATTTTTCAATTTATAAAACTTCTATTTGAAACATCACTATCTATGTCAAAGATAATAGCTGTAAATCAATATTTTACCAAAAGAAACCAAAGTAATGAATATTCCTTTTCTTTTAAAATATTATTATTTAAAAATAAATCAAATCTCTATAAAAATGTAAATTTTATATTTTCTAATTATGTCTGCAAAGATTCTGTCACAGTGTACATATAAATAATATATGTGAAGGTTCATAAGTTAAGAAAATGAAAAGCAAAGAAAAAATAAATGCAATTGTCGTACTTGCACTAATTACCGACAATAAGTAATATATTGTGAACAGTTCAACCTTTGAGGAAGGACGGCCAAACAGGTTTCGGGAGTAGAGAAAATCAAATGTCATTAAATTGTTTTTAGGTCAAGGCAAACCATGATTCAATACATAGAGAGTGTGACACGTAAAAAGTCGCATTTGAAAAGTCGAAAATTTTTTCGTAATTGATAAAACTTTCTGACAAAGATATAAAAAACTTATTTTTACAAATTTCGTCGTTTATTTATAAATGATAAAATTTATAAAAAATGATATTATAGTCATTATTTTGGTAAAGTTAACATAATGTATTCAGTTTATCCTGTACTTGTACTACACATGAAATTAGGATAAAATGTAACTAGCGAAAACTTCAAACATACATTAAGTATTTTATACTTAACATTAAGTAATATACAAAAGTATATTATTTAACAAATAATATATATAATTATATATAATTATTTATTAAACAAATTCGTAACTGTCAAAAATGCAGTATTTTCCCATCAGCAATACTTTTCAAGGTTTTCGTCGAAACTATATTTTTTTAACTTTGGCTGCTTTCATCCTTTTAATATGAGTAATTACCTCTAAAGAAATATGTATCAATCATTTTTATGAAAATTACATCATAGCAAAGTTTTATAAACATTAGTGATTTGACCAGAGGTTAAATCAGTTACTTTTTAATTTATCCGAAAAAATCATTAAAAAGAAAAATTTTTTCGAACAATTACGTGATTAAAAAATTTGTTATCGATTTTCATACATTTTTTAAAAGTTATGGTACTTCCTACGTTCAAATTCTTTTTTGCAATTGATTTAGCTACTCTTCGGTCATACAGGGAAAGCTTTTATATAATTTTAATTACTTCTTTCTTGGTTCCATCTGGCCTAAATGAATACATTTTTAAAAATCGTTTCTTGCCGGCATATACGATTCCAGATCTTAGAATGGACTAAAATGAAAAAAAAACGAAATGAAAAATCAAGATGATTCTTAAGATTTAGGTCTCTACTTCTAAAACTTTCGGTTTTTATAAAAGTACGTATTTGCATATAAATCTGCTATCTATATGATAAGTGTTATTGTATACTTGAAGAAACGGTCATCGACCAATCATGTTCACGCAAATAGTTTGCCAGATATAATCGTGTTTGACGACTATTTCGTTACCGCGTTTGACATGATCGAGCGTCCTTCGTACCGATCATTGAAACTCCGAACCAGCTATGGTATAATCAAGGTCACGGATGATACGTGAACACAGCAGCCGACACGGCCGTTTTGTATTTTCCTGCGAGTATTTCGATCGCAAATCACGGCGAGCCGATGAAAGGCACCACTACCGTTTCAGAATCATTCAGTGTCGCGAGCAGAAAGCTCTCATTATCATTCGTCGAGCAGTTCGCCGCGCCGTTATCGCCCCTACCCAAAAAATAATTTATCTTCAAAATTGGCAAGATGAGACACCCATCTTAAAAGTATATCAATTTTATAATTAATTTTACATCGTGCTTAGATGCTAATTATTAACAGTATTCTATTTGAAAAAATATACGATGATTAAAAGTAATCAAAACAAAAGTTCCGGCATCGATATTTCTCGTGCAACCAACATAAAAGTCCCGTCGACGATATTGGTTACGTCGTAACCAAAACAAAACTGAGACATCACTAACGGTTAATGGTGTTCAAAAAGTAATTTTCATCAGCGATAATGGTTACTCGTAACTGAAAACCATTCTCGTCAACCATTCTTGCCAAGAACTGTTATACGTGACCAAAAATGAATTCTGTCATCGCTAATAGTTACTAACGATCAGAAACAAATTTAGTCATTCATAATCGTTAATTGTAATCGTAATTGTAATTGTAATTGTTATCTGTTATAACCATAACAGATGAATCTTAAATTTTTGTAATCATTTAATTTTTCGAAAAATTTCTGCAATATTTACTAACACCTGACTTCTATTTGAATAAAATTTTTAATTTTTGTAGTGATTTATTAATAACTAATAACATTTAATCGGAACATTAAAGGAAAAAATAAAAGGTATGTTTGTTGCACTTCAAACAAAAGTAAGACTTCATCCAGACGAAGAATTTAAACAATTTTTAAATGTTATATATATTTTATCTATTTTTAATTTATAATTTGTTTTCATACTATAACTACTTTTTCTTTAATCATTTTTTGTGGATAACAAAATTATAACGGATAAACTGTCTACAGTATATATGTCATAACGAACTAAAGGTAGCGAAGATTAATATGTATGTATTTCAAGATGAATCGTCAATGAAATTAAACTAAACCAATTTAAATATTTATACTATATTTATACTATATACTAAAATACTAAATATTTATACTATATTATATTAGATTTATATCCTATTTTGTAACATATATTCGAGAAACATTTTTTCCGTTAGATGTACAGTTTACTGTACCATAATTAATTAACATTAAGTATTCTCAACAAGTGTTCCCAAATATTTTGTTAATTGATAAATAGACTTTTGTTCACCATTGTTAGAAAAGTGTGTGCACGGTGAATAGACATCTTTGTTTCAACTTCCAAACTGTAATATTCACGGTGCGTATTTAATTATTCAAGTGTATTTGCATTCGTCGTTTCCTATGTCGCATCATTAATTTCAAGAATTACGCACAAGTACCGTGATTGCAATTTTAATGTAGAACACAAAAGACGTAGTCTCGATTTTATTGTCTTGAGGAGAAACAGCTTTGAAAACAACAGAAATTCCAACGGAAGACAAAATATTTGCAATTCAGGTTTTCACGTTCCAAACGACCCGTGAATTCTAAGTGGGTGATTGATGTATTCACATTACACATGTTATTTTCAACTTTGCTGAGCAGTATTAAGAGCTTTATTGTCGACTTTGTAGTTGAATTTAAATAATAATAAATAATAATAATAAATTTATATGTACATACAAGCATATGTAACTTGCTGTCACTTTTATCTTACCATGTTCACAATTTATTGAAAATATAATTAAAATAATAATAATAATGAAAATGAATAAATACATACAGTCAAAATACTCACGCAATGACATATTTAATAAAAAATAAATGGTATGGAATATATGAACGATATGAAAAAGTAATATATATATAAATATATATATAAAGGTAAACTTCGAATTTTTATAGGTCTATTCTAGGTCATTTCAAGTTCGAAAATAAATGGCAGCTGACTGTGTCATCCGCGAAATCATACAACTTCTATCGAAAATATTTTGACATACCATTCGTATTTTTCTAAATATTTGCCTTGGCGATTTAATGTAGCCCACCCAGTATATCAATTACTATTTTTTACACACATGTTCTTCTAAATGTGATGAATATTTTCAGGGTATACTGCAATTTATATGCACATACATATACATATGCACATACTTGCCGGAAACCTATTGAGTGGTTTCCACATAAGTGTTGCATTGTAAAAAAGCTGTGAAGTAGGTAGAGATTCTTATTGTTACTGAAGAATTTCTTTACATAAATCGTTAGCTGTGCATATGTAATTTTCGATAAATAATGTATTAAATATGGCATCGATTATGTGTTGATTAAATGGAATGACAAAAAATGGATGTGGTTTTCAAAAATTTTCTACTTGAATCATGTGATAAGACACGATAAGAGTTCGCAAAGAAGAGACACTCTTTTGAACCGGATACCAACGGGTTTTAGAGAAAGCAAAGACCGTGTCCTTTAACCACGTTGCTGAAAGAGCCAGGTAACTCGCATGTTCAGGGGATGCGAGAGAGAAAAATGACTTCAGGTGAAGACACTTTCTGTGGTCGACTTTTCAATAAAAGTCAACGGTCCTAGATTCATAGCATTAAACTGAAATAAAAAATTATCACTTATTGTTAGAAGATCAGAATGGATGAGATACTTTCTTATTCAAATGATATTTGAAGTTCTGTAAATTCCCGTAAAAAATACGTACTTATTAACACGTTGACTGCCATGGGGGTCACCGGTGACTGTCACTCGACTTGGCTACAGCGCCGTGGGGACCACCGGTAACCGGCGACGCAGCAAATAATAAAAGTACATAATCAGTGTAAATATGGATACTGATAAATTTTTCAATAATACAATTGTTACTATAGTGGTGTGAAGAAATTAATGCACGGAAAATGCTTCAAGCATGATTTTATAACTCACTTTATTTGCTGCAAATAATATTTCAACATAATATGCATCGCATAATGAAAAATTCACGTTGGCGCCTTGGGCAAACCATAGAAAATTCGACTGGCAGTCAACGTGTTAACTAAAATTTGTAATTTTGCAAATTATTGTAACGTATAACTACATCCAATTTATGCAACAAGATTTCAATTTTAATCATGCGGTTAATCATTATTTTTACATGCATTCATTTTAATGAATAATGACAAGGATAGGCTATTACTTACTCTTTATGTCAGGGCTCGGAATTATTGGCACGCGACGGCCGATTTTTGAATGCTACGCCTCCTAGACTTGGCCGCACGTCTCGTTCCTCGTGGTAGTCATAGTTCACGAGCTGGCTCAGGCGCGTATCATAGGCGCTATTAGTGGCGCTTTAGGGCGACACCCATGTTAATAGGTTTCCAAACACTGTGTCGCACGATAATTTCGCACAACTGTGGAAAATAAATTTAGCAGATTAATTTTAAAAATAATTTTTAATTCTATTGTCCAAATTTCATTAACATCCGGGATAACTTGATCTTCGCTTACGCTTAGACGTGCTTCGCAAATTGGTAAGATCTACGGGAAGTTTGGACGTAGCTCCAATTCGTATTTAATATTTTTGTTTTTTATTTTTCAATAAAAATATGCATTTGCATAAACATCCGTATTCTAGTAATAATACACTGAAACGCGTGTTCTATTTTTACATGTTACTTTTAAGGGTAATTTAAAGTGTTTCAAATAAAAGTTATAGGAGTTAAAGGAATTAATAATATAGTAGTAGCAATTTTTAAGAGGTATAAAAGAGATATGAAAGTCACTTTAATATTTTTAAATAGAATGACTAATTTGTTATGATAGAATGGTAAATTATGAATAAAAAAGTATTAAGGTACATTTCGAAAGCTTCGGGCAACAAACGGTTAGCTCATTTTTGACGTGACTGCCCACTTAAATTTTTGGAATCGTTCAGAGTAGCAAACAGTCAGAGCGACTGTAAACATTCAGGACAACAAACGGTCTGCTCGATTTGGACATGACTGCCCACTTAGAGTTTTTAATCTTCGGGGCAACAAACAGACACAAACGTCTCATATGACCGTTTGTGGCACCGAACTATCGGAAGAATTTATTCTTTTACAATCACTGAGAACTTCATTTATTCTAATACTCGCCACTTCTGAGATAATTTGACTTTATTCATCTAATTTATCGAAATCAAACATAAAAATAACGTCCCGTAACTTTATTTAAAATATTTTCGTGTATTGTTTAAAATAATTAAGATATTTCAGGTGAACATAGTTCATGGGTACACTCTGTATTATGGTAAAATGGCAGGCGTCTTAAAAAGACAGTCAATAAACAATAAAATGATACTTAGAAATATTGCACCGTTGACATGTGTTAGCGTTGCCAATGGAAGAATCAAATACATAGGTAAAGATGTACATACATCGCAAAAGCAAGCTGAAAAATTTCGAAATATATTCGACAAAAATTGGACTACTGATCAGACATATTGCTCATATACGTTTGTTCCGTCAACATTCACGCATTATGACAAAGCGATCACGAAAAGAACATGCCGCTTTCAATATTTGTAAAAAATATCGTTTGTTGAAATGTAAAAGTAATCAAGGAAAAAACCTTCTGTCTTAAATGTTTGTGAAACACAATGCTTCTTAAAATGTACTTTTGCCATAAACATAGCTTTCGTGGAATTAAGTTATTATTTATTTATTTATTATTCATTGTTAAGAGTTTATGCTCCATTTGTCTTCCATGTTTTTTATTTACATAGGAATTTATTTTTCTTTATTTATGATAATATTGGTTTATCAATCATATTGTTTAAAATGCAAATATGACTATATTACAGGCAAGTTGGTTTTTATGGGATAATTATTACTTAAGAAATATAATATCGTAAATTGTGACAAAATCACATACTGCATAAAATATTTTACTAATTATGGCTCAAATGACAAAATATTTTTCATATTTTCAAATCATATGTCTACATGGAAACATATTTCCTCAACTAGAATTTTCCAACTTGCACATCATATATAACAAACGCATGTCATTTTTTATCTTGTTGTTCTTATAAATAAGAAGATTATAATGGCTCGGTTAGAGAACGATTAATCCTATTACATATCACACTACTCTTTCTATTAATGTGTCAACTAATTGTGTCGGGCTGATCGAAATTATGAAACTTTACTAATTCTCCGTTGTTATTTTATTGTATAATACATATTTAATTGTTTAGTCTTGTTTATTTTCGTACTCTTTTCTTTATTAATGTTAGGTTTACGGGATCCGTCAAAATGAGGGGTTCTAATATTTTTAATTTCCGGTTATTGAGATTGTAAAAATGCATCCATGAGGAATTACTGAACAAATTTATTTGTTTGAGTATATACTATTTAAAAAATGGCTAAAAATTTTTATATATTTATAAAATAAAAAATATAAAGTAAAATAGTGCCCGGAAACCTAGTGTTAAATACAGTAAGTCACATGTATACCTATTATGCTATCTACAAGATACTTCCTCAATTACAACAGGATAAACATATGTTAATCATTGCGCCTAAGAATTTTAACTAACTGAATAAATTATAATGCATAAAACAATCATGAATTATTAAAAAAAAATCTTGCGCAGTAGACAAAACTTTATATCTACTTCCACAGAAGATACATACATACAATTATTGTTAACAATACTTTGATCGTGCTATAAGAAAGTTTACTGTATTTATAATTTTTCTATAGAATATAATGAAGCATTTAGATGCGAACTATAATGCGCATAAAGATTTTTTGTAGACTAAAGATTTATTTATTTTTATTTTATATAATTAGACTATGGATTCATTACACTCATGACAAAAAAGTCATTAGATCAAATGCAAAAAAGTGAAAGTATTCAAAGTACTTAAAAATGCTGTTGTATTCAGACTTGTTAAATTTATTAAGAACAGAAAGAAATGTCTATGTAGTTTCTGTATCTTGCAATTAATGTAGGCAATTATTATTTTGCTATTTTGCTTTTATTGCTATAAAATACATTGAATTGACCAGTTACAGTTTTCTAATTACGACCAAATACTTTTTGAGAATATGTAATTGTCTTTGACCTTCCTTCGCCATCCTGTAGTCGTTAATTTCGTTTCCGTCACCTATATGTACAATGATTCTCATCCATATTGAATATTTAAAAAGACAGTAACTTTTTTAATATTGGACCATACGAAAATAATTTTAAAAATTGCAATTGGTTAAAATTACGGAGATAATACTAAAAGTTCTTGTTTACAACTTTTTTATGTGGGCCTACATTGAATATTAGCTCATTGCTACGTTGACCAATTTTGATTTTCAGATTATGTAAAATTGACACACATCTACAAATTTTTTCAAAAATTTTTCACATCATGTAGTAGGTGAATTATTCTAACTTCTCAAAAGAATCCGAGTCGTATGGTCCCATATTAAAAAAATTTATCGTCTTTTTAAGAGCGTCCGAATATTAAAAAGTAGACAGCAAATGTACGTATGTGCATTTAAAATATGCAAAAGTCTTATGCAATTTATGCATGAAAAATATGCGAATATGCACAAGAAATATGCAAAATATATTAGTTATATACAGAACGTTCCCAGTTTTTTCGTCCAGGCAGTGTCATATTCAATGAGTCTGGTGAACTCTTCCACAGTTTTTTACTTTTCTGTACGGAATAACTTTACATACAAATCAAATAATATATCCGATACAAAATTTAAAGATATATATTTAACAATACCATTGCAATTATTCAGGTACATTATAGTTTTCATTACAATAAATCACAAGCATTTTTTCCGTATTCAACCTACTAACGCTTGTCAGCGAAAATCAACACATTGTTTGCGGGACATTTAGCACGCGGCCTTGAGCCTGGCGTGGGCGGTACTTTAGCCGCCGTGTAAGAAATTAGACATTTTTAGAAACCGCTATAACTTTAAAATAACGCTATAAATAATAAAAGTAGTATGTCAATATAACAAGTATGTGTGTTGTGGAACTGTCACAAAGACGATGGTAAGGCAATTAGTCGTTAAAAAAAGCCCTATCAATACGGGACCCGACTCCTACCAGCAGACAATGAAAAACGGATTTTTACGTGTCGTGCAAACCACCAACAGTCTAAAAAAAAACGGATTTATCCGTGTCTCGACAATAATGTGTTAATCAAAACTCAACTTTTTTTTAAGTCTTCACTTTGAAAATTTTCGGTTTTTACAAAAGTACGTATTTGCATATAAATCTGCTGTCTATATAACAAATGTTATTGTATACTTGAAGAAGCGGTCATCGATCAATCATATACGGATATAACCGTATTTCACGACTATTTCCTTACCGCGTGTGACATGATCGAGTCCTTCGTACTGATCATTGAAACTCTGAAACGGCTATGGTATAATCAAGGTCACGGATGATACGTGAACACAGCAGCCGACGCGGCCGTTTTGTATTTTCCTGCGAGTATTTCGATCGCTAATCACGGCGAGCCAATGAAAGGCAGCACTACCGTTTCAGAACCGTTCAGTGTCGCGAGCAGAAAGCTCGCATTATCCTTCCTCGAGCAGTCTGCCGCGTCGGTTCGCGACGTATATGCGATGAGAGGTCTCCGGCTCCTCTTTATTTTGCAACTCTGTACCCTACTGGGGGCTCAACGAACGGATTTGGACAACCCGTTCTACTTGCAACTTTATAGTCAGTTTCGCAGCTTCTTGTTCCGTGCTTTCGGTATGTGGGCAGCACCGATTTTCACAAATTTTTATAGTTTTTTTACAACCACGCGGAAAATGATGGTGTCAGTGTGTGCGGTGTGTGTGATTACATTTTCAATAATAAAATTGTTGAAATTTCAATATCGACAAACTGTCAATATTTAAATTATGGTAGTAAGCTTGCACTCAATTTAAATTGAGTTTCAATCATTGTCTGATTTTAACGATAAAACTTTAATGTCTCTTTTTTAATATTCATTATGCTTTAAAAATAATATAATTAATATAGGCACAGTAATTGATACCTCTACAGTAGTTGGGTCTGTTACCCTACTTTCGCAGAGCAGTGTCCATTTTCCTGTAAGATATTTTTCAATAATGTAGCAGGTGGGAAACTGAAAACGCATTTTCACCAAAAATGCTGTAAATTCGAACGTCTTCAAAAACTTTCAACAATTTTTCTTGTTAATAGAACTGTCAGAAATTTGAAGAATGAAGCCTCCTCTTTACAACGACTCCTTAAAAATGGTTTTACAATTTTTTCCGCTGTGTTATGCAACTGAAATGGGGAGCAAGTTCGGTCGTGCAAAGCCCTCATGGTCTAACAAGTTTAACTTACACTACTGTAAAGTTAGCGTCACATCTTTCACTCAAAGCTCGATAAAACGACGAAAAAAATCTTATCTGAATTGTTAAGGTGTCGTTGTGAAAAGGAAGCTCCAATCTTTAAATCTATGGAGGTTTCTGTCATGAAACACATTTCTCAAAGATTTTACAGATATTTGGATGTACAGCATCTTCGAGAAACAAGACGCATGCAGTATCTCTTAAAATAAGTCGACATTTCGTGTAAGGTTTAGAACAAGTAGTAGAAATGGGTGAATTAAATTAATTCCGTAATACACAGTTTTTGTAAAAAATGAATCCATAACATACTTAACCCTCTAGAATTTTATAGGACAATTAACTGTGAAGGAATTACATAAGTTGGAGCTATTTTATATGAAAAGTAAGTGAACGATTTATTCATATAGAAGTGTAATGTGTATGATGCTATTTTGAGCAAAATTTTGAACCAACAGTAAAAGTGGGCGAATGGAATTAATTTCGCTATATAGTTTGTGTAAAAAATTAATCTATAAAACACCTAACCCGCATACAGTGTTCAAAATCTTATGGGATAATTGTCCCACTATTAATCAGTGCTGGATAAAACAGTATTTGAAATAAAAAATACAAATATTATCATAGACTATTTCTTAAAATGTCGTTATATTGATCAATTTGAAATAATCATTTACTTTTCAATTAATGAAAATACTATTCGAAATATTTATTTTATGAATTTACAGATCTATATTACAATTATGTATTTTAGACATGAAAATATTCATTTACAGCAGGTATTTCTGTAATTATTTGTGTAATAATATTTTTGTATATTTCGTACATAAACATTACGAAATTCTCTCAAAGATAGCTGCCTATATACCTTAATATTTGTAAATGTGTTTGTATATTTAGAAATATTAACATATATTAGTTGAAATAATTATTCCTCCTATGTACCCCCAAAAGTATCATTTCAGTTGATACTTTCAATTTTTACACAATAAATAGATATTTTTAAATATTCTTGCATGCTAAGATTGAGAAATATGTATAATTGATTTTCAACATAATACGCGGCTGTGTTACATGAAAAGTAATTAAACTTAGCAAAATTTTAAACTAACCCTAAAGTGGACAAATTAGATTAATTTGGTTATATCATCAGTGCAAAAAATACGGTGCTGTGAATGATTATGAACTCAATCTTTCTTTTTCTTAGGATAGTAAAAGGACAATTAACAATTAAGGGATTTTGCTTTGTTTTTGGTTACTTCTATCAACCTACTAGGACCACTATCCACTAATTTATTTAAAGTTTTGCTTGAAATACCCGACCGAGCAGATTTTTATTCCTTCATTAAGTTCAAGAACATTTTCTATAGGTGGATTCTCTTGATCATAAACTTTTTGCAGCAGAATTCCGCGCAGGTTCTGAATCGTGTTTAGATCACGGTTTGATTCCTGTCATGGTAATAATTATATTCCAAAGTCTTGAAACCACTTTTTTAGCAGCTGAGTCGATCGAAACACTGTCTCGATGGAAAACTGTCTTTCTGTTTTCTATTGCAGTTAGGGAAGGCAACGATTCATCAAGCAATACCCTATAGCTCTCAATTTACCCTTTACAAAAACAACTTTACTGGCTACTCGCACTTTGAAGTTTCATCGACATGATCCGTTCTTCTTTGTTGAGAGAAATGTCTCTGAATGCATTCCCGTGTAGTAAATTCCTGTTAGATGAAGGATTTTTCAAATAAATACAAAAATAGAGCGTATAAAGTACGCGCGTCAACACTCTTCCAAATTTTAACAACCATTTATAACTATTAGGAAGTACATGAAAATATAATTGGCTATATGGATATGTAGAGGAGAGTCTCCTCTATCTTTTAACTTAAACCTGAACTTTCTCGCATGTTTAGTTTTTGCGTAACACGAGCTATAGAGCAATTCTGCCTTCAGATTTGGTTTTAGAATGACGAAGTCTATACGAATCACACAACAGGCATTGCAGAACACGAAAAAAGTTTTATTTTGTTGGACTCTGTTATTTAAAAGGTTATTTGTCACGCGTATATCTTTGTAAAATTTATTTTTCAAATCGGACTTCTGTAAATTATGCCCTCACTATTAGGCAATACAGAAATAATTATTTTTTTGGAAATCGAAAATTTATAGAATGGATTTTTTGCCATAAAAAATTTTTTTGTTCATGTTCATAAATAAGAAAACAAAAAAATCATAAGGGGATATACCTATAATAATTTACAAGTTTTTGCTTGTAGCAACGTTTCTAACGTCTGTACGGCGATATTTAAAAGTTGAAAAACTTTGGTTGGGCCAATGTAGTACTAGTGCATCTAAATTTTTGATAATTAACAAACTATGATAGTTGTAGACCCGACATTGGATAGTTTTTGACAATTTTCATAACTTTTTCGTCATGGGACCTACGTTGGGAATTTGTAGGCAAAAACGCTAATTATATCCCAAATAACTTCCAACTGTTGAATATCGTTGGCCAACCATAAATGCAACTAGGGGATACATCAGAAATCATTTTGTAATATAAACATTATAGTGCTAGTAATTTTTATGCAGTAGCACGCATACTTGGCGAGTAAAAAACGTTTTATTTCCTCAAGAACCAAGTTTAGAATACAAAATTTAATTTCAAATTTTTTAATTCCTCTGGTGAAATCATCGTCGATTCCTTTCAGCCCAACCTATATATTTTGGTAAATTAGATTAGTTCCGTAGGATTTTTTAGGGATAATTCTAAACCAATGAAATTATGCGATGGTGTGATATTGGCAGACGGGAACGGTTTTCGGGGAACCGGTTGACCCGACGTTTAAGCTCCAATAGCTCACAAATTAGGTAGTAAGGCTTAGACTAACAGTAATTCGTCTTGGTTAAGTGTAGTTATAGTTCCTTCAGGCTATGAATTTTCATTCATATGGTCTCCGCGCTATAAACTCGGGGTATTCGTGCGTTCACAACATCGGCGGACCAATCATTTTGGGGCCCTGGGCTAATACTGTTTGGGGCCCCGTCCAATTAATGCAAATTAACTCAAACGCCAAAACTTTTGTATAATTCAGTTTTTTTAAATTTTTAATTTAAATTGTTTTTATTTTTATCTTTCGACGGCGAAGGAGGCCCTTTGACTGAACGGAGCCCAGGGGGCCGGCATGGTTTGAAATCCATATACGTATGCAAGGCTCAAAATCTAGACAAACTGCAGCTTCAATATTGCAATGAGCAATTTAGTCCAATCTACGTCTGAATAGAGCCCAAATTGCGAATTTCTACTTCATCGTGGAGTAATTTTTAATATTCGGTAGAAAATTCGAATTTTGAAGCAAGTATGACGTCACAAGATGGCTGCCGCTGAGAGATTATCTTAATTTCGAGAGATTTAGTGTCCGTATCGAAAAAAAGGCTCTATACAGACGTAGCAAAGACATGAACAAACACGGTGGTATGCATTTTTAATTGATTACTTACTTATTTAAGACGTAAAATGTCTAGAAAAAAGGCATAGCGTAACATAACGTGATAGTCAAAGCCAAGACGGTTCTGCCTTATTGTTAGTTGAGGCCAGGGTCGCCAGAGTAAGACTTGTTTCCCCACTCTAATTTCCCCTTCTACCGCGCTATTGCCCACGTTTCTGTCGCGGCCTGGTCACGTGACGCGTTTTGTCTCTGTTGAGCATATTCCGGTACTGGCAGGGAGAGCGTAACTTTTTTCCCTTCATTCGTGCTCCCAGCATTGCCATAGAGAGTGTCTCTCGTTCTTGTGCAAAATGTGACACAGAATTGTCGTTTTGCAGGATTACCAGCCTACGCTCTTGGCCGGAGAAGTGTCGCCAGATGAGGGGAGGTAGCACGAATTGAGGGGAAAAAGTTACCCTTTCTTCGCCAATATCGGAGTATGAATGACAGAAACGAAACGCGTCACGCGACTAGGCCGCAACGGAAGCGTGGGAAATAGCGCTGAAGAAGGAGAAGTTAGAGTGGGACCATAAGTCTTGATCTTGCGATACTGGAACGGAGAAATGTTGTTTTCTCTCCCATTCATCGGATGCATTCATTAATTGCTCCTAGTAGTAATCTACACTAATTGTTTGTTGACGTCCTTAAAATCCCACCAAAATGATAGCAAAACTTTTTTGCTGGGGACGCAGAAGGGTCTCCGAAGCTAGCCCACGATTTTCTTCGTTTTGAATTATAACAATATTAAATGGTCTTTCTGGTTAAATTTTAAATTGATTTTCTGAATGCATTATTTATTTATAATACATACGAAGATGTTGTCTCCTAAGACATGTATCTTATTCAAATCATATTGCGTGAAAAAATATTTCGAGAACTAGCGAGAACAGCTTAAATAACATAATAATATGTAACTGTATATTGATATTCTCTACCACAAAATTGGGACCTCTATCATAAAAAGATATCGGCGGATGAAATAGTGTGCAACTAGATCTTTAACCCTAAACGTATCCCACAATGCTGAGCGTTGCTATTATGCTTCATATAGCAATATTAAAATCAAACCATGCTTTTTTTCGAAAGTAAAAGAAAAAATAAGAAATGAAAGAATGGTGTTCGGAACGTAACACTATAAGCATTATACACATACTTATAAGAAGAAAATAGTATTTTCTGTGCAATACTTTTTTTCGAAATAATGAATTAATATTGTTATGATTTTCATACCATTTATTCACATCATATTGTTAAATAACGCTAGTATACAATAATCTTGCCTTTCCATTTGTTCTATATATACTTTTTCGATAAACGTTCAAAAAATATAGTTTTCTATGAAATTTTCATTGTGCAGATTCTGATGAGCGATGCCGCGACGTACGTTTCGCGTTGCTCGCGTTCATTTTCGAATTAACGAAAAGCAGAACTAGTTGAGAAGATAGGAACGATGGTGGTTACAGCGACAGCCCGAAAGTTATCGATACGATGTGTTCGACACGATGTTGTCGAAGCGATGTTCGTTATGGTAATCTCCCGTTAGAGATATGATGTTGTCGTGATTTCGATACGTTCTCTGATACGATGATGTTCGATCCGATGATGATCGATACGATGTTCGATGTGATGTTGTTTCTTACGATCTGCCTACGTTCTCGATACGATGTATTGCGATTTCTTGTTGCGATCTGACCCTGGTCTCGGTTAGTGGTGGGCGGTACTTATACCTACTTCCGCCCCCAGTTCACGATTCCCCTCCTTCGTCATTTTCGCTTTTTGGGAGGAGTTTTGCAATTTTGAACGTGACCGTAGCAGACGATAAACCAAGGAAGCGCTTCGGGCCCGGCAAGACATCTTGAACGCGATGAATTGGATGGCGCGGGCTGGCAAACAGATGGCCCGGGGACTAAGTCGGTAGTTAGAAACGCTAAATTGTGATGCCCCATGGCTTCGAGGATTTATTGTAGCTATGTCATAAACGGTAGTTTACTTAGACTTGCGGGGTTGTAAACGGACCCGTCTCGATAGTGGCGTTAGAACCGTGTTTTCGGTGGGCACGTGGCGGACAGACGGCCCGCCTAGGTCATTGTTTCGCAAGGTGAGGGCGCAGGTAAACCAAGGACAGGCCGAAGACCGTTACATGATTTGATGCGGAGGAACGCGTCTCAACAGATTCCTTTTGGAGATGTTCCTAAGGATAAGGCTTTTTTCCATAAAAATTCCACAGGCACACATATTTTGTTAAACGATTGTTATACAATACGTGAAGACTAACGTAACAATTTTATTATGGTATATGTAAAGATTAATTTCATCATTTTATTGTATATAAGTATATACAAAATAAGGAAGTGTTTATTTGTTGTGCTATCCCTCTTCATTGATTATATTGGTAGAACCACTAAAACCAATCCATGTGACCAATATGAATATTTGTATTTGATACTAATTAAAATTCTTACACGGCCATCACTTCTGTAATACGAATTGAAAAATTTATTTAACCGAAAATAATAATGTCTTACTACTACTATGCTTGAAGAACGGTCATATTTATAATTAATACAATTATTTATTACATGACAGTTAACAGTATTGAAACCAGAAGAATTGATGATGAATCTGCCTTGAATAACCTTCAAGATGAAATTCCCCCGGATGTTCCTTTCCCGTGCAACGTAACAGGTAATTACTTCACTAATATTACATATAATTTACATAATTCTTCTTGTAGGAACAACTTTGCTTTCTAATAAATATCGAAATTAACATACAAAAGCGTACATGATTGAAGGAGAATTTCGTCAAAGAACTGTTTAAAGATCTGTGTATTGTTATAACTAGTCTCCAAATTTTTATTCAAAATCAAAACTGTCTGAGGTAATTGTAAGAAACAGAAATTCAATAAAAATATATTTTTTCAATTAATAATTTTAATAAGACAAAAATAATAGAACAATACTCTTAGATTCTTCAAATGTCCCTACAGTTTTTTATTTCATCTATATCATTTTCTCATAAATGCATAAAATCCGCAATCTAGTTACAATTTCGCAACAAAACATCATATAATAATCATACTACGCACATTTTAGAGCGTGAAATCTCTACTTCCAGCATGCTATGTCAATTTTTCTCTAAGACGTTTTTTTTTCTCATCATGTTGGAAAGAAAAAAACTGAAGGTGCTATTTTTAAATTTTCCACATTTAAGCGACCTTACATGTATTGAACATTTTTTATTTGGTTAAAACCACCATGGATTTAAATATTGGAGTTCCCTCTGCAACACTCTCCTACAAAATGGTGGAGTTGTATAATATTATTTAACTCTGTGTCCAACAAAACTTTGGTAGCTTGCACCCTGCAGTAGTGACAGGAATATAAAAAATAAAAAATTGTTGTATTAACTTAAACATAAATAGATTATCTTTACTATAGCGTATGATTTTTAAATAATTTGGAAAATGAAGAAATGGCGGCTGTTGAAAGCAAAAATACCTTTCTTACTGAAAAAAAACAACTGAAAACATTAATAAAATTTCAGCCTTGAATTTCTACATTGAAGATAATCTATTTTTATTTAAATTAATATAACAGTTTCTTGTTTTTTTATATTTCGGTCACTTTTACCGCTGGGTGCAAGTTACCAAAGCTTTGCTGGACATAAAGTTACACAATATTATACAACTCCACCATTTTGTAATTTTATGTAATGAAAAAATATGATCATGAAGCTAAAAATGTTGCTTCATGTTCCCTAAATAAATGTACTTTTTTTACTATTTATATGCGAATAAAATGTTAGATTTACAGTCAAATCCTTTTTTTTTTAGATTGTTAGAGGTTTGCGAGACACGTAAAAATCCATTTTTCATTGCCTGCTAGTGGAACTCGGGTCCCGCATTTATACGGGGTTTTTAACGACGTTTTTGTGACAGTTCCACTACACAGATACTTATTATATTGACATACTACTTTTGTTATATATATCGTGATTTATAGCGTTATAGCGGTTTCTAAAAATGTCTAATTTTTTACGCGGCGGCTAAAATTTTTTCACCGTTCCAGGCTCAAGGCCGCGCGCGAAATGTCCCGCAAACAATGTGTTAATTTTCACTGATAAACGACACCAAGTTGAAAATATGGAAAAATGCTTGTGATTTATTGTAGTGAAAACTATAATGTACTTGAATAATTGCAATGGTATTGTTAAATATATACCTTTAAATTTCATATCGGATATATTATTTGATTTTTATATGAAGCTATTCCGTGCCGAAGAGTAAAAAATTGTGGAAGAGTTTACCAGACTCATAGACTATGACACTAGCTGAGAAAAAACTGAGAACGCTCTGTATACAGGGTGAATCACGAATCGTGATCAATAGACATTACTCTGTTATTAGCAATCCGATCGAAAATGTTTTTATTAGCTTTTGCATGGTTTCAAGGGAGCTTTAATGTGATTATAAAAAATTATTTGTCAACTCATTTTTTTATATTTTTTCAACGTCATCTTGAATTTTTTGCAAATTAACATATAATTTTTTATGCCTATCAGTTAGAGGATTTCGTATAAACACGTTCCGCGATCTTTTATTACAAAGTTAAATTTGCACCCTAGTTACATTCATCTCAATGAAAATAGTTTTACAAAATTCATTTCCATTTTGATGCAAACACATGAGATTCACTGAAAGTGACTTTGTTTTAAAAAATGAATTAAATGGGATATAACATACATAAGTAACATGAAACGTCATAAAATCTTGATAAAATCTTAACACAGCCCCAAGGTAATCGTGTGTATTGGATCTCCAGAAGTACTCAATAATCATAACAAAAATTGCAATTACGTGTCCATCACAGAGAAATTTTTAGTTTTCACTGTATGTGAAACTTTCTGGACAAATGAATTAAATTGCTAAATATTATACCGATGTTACGTTAACAAATATTACTGTTATTAATATTACTGATTTATTATTAAATATGTCAACCATGGTCGGTTTAAAAATAATTTGCCGTTTTATTTTTTTTTATTAAAATTAGCGAATTCTTACCGAAAATGTAAGCATGTATCCAATACAGAACACATTTGTAATTAAAATTAAAAAACGGTTGTATCACGAAAACAAGTATGCATTTTGAAACTTTTCCCTACATTAACGAAAGGGTATCGAACATTATGGAAATTATTTTAACCCTATGCACTCGAATGTTAACTTTGAAGCATTATTAAAAAATTACGATGTATTTAATGAATTTCTATAAATTTCAATATAATGTAACTAAATACGCTCAATTCCATCTTGTTTATCTATAAAATATTCTAAACCGGATGAAATTTTTATATTAGATGAAATTTTTAATTTCAGGGTGAAATTAACATTTAATTCGTGTACAAATGATTAAATCAAAATCTGTAATTCTAATGGAGTAATGTTTGAAAAATGAACATCTGGAGAGTGATTCAATATGCAGTACTATACAGGGTGTCTCACCTAACTCGACCATTTACAATATTTCGCTTTCAGAGGAAAACAATAGTTGGTTCAGAGAGGGAGATATTATAATAGGCAAAAAATTTTGTTCAAGGTTACATTTTTTGAGATTTCAAGGTCATCAAAGTTTTTTTAAGTGGAATGGTATGGTTTTATTATAGCTATATGATAGCCGAGGTCAAGACGAATCCAACGACCTGTAGTATTATGACCTTAGTTGGTCGAGTTTGGTGAGACACTATGTATGTATATTGATCCTGTGACTCTGTTGGAGTTGAGAAGAATGCAATGCTTGAAACAAACTGTTCTCGAGATTTCTTTAGAAGGAGACCAGACTATTATTAGCAGCAATTAGATTGCAAGTTGAGAGAACAACCTTGCTAAAAAAACGTGCGTATGTGTAGCAATTGTGTTTTACCTTTATAAATATGCATGTTTTACACACTACAAAGTAACAAGTAAGATAAATGAAATGTGATATACGCAAGGAGTGGTAGCAAATACATTTTTTTTCATCTAGATGCTAAGCACGTCAATTATTGTATGGAACTCGAGGCAAATTACGTCGCAAGAGTTGCACCTATTAACATAAATGTCTTCCCACAATTTAGTACATTACAGCATCAGCTAAACTAAAGAATGTTTACAAACATAAGTTCTCATGTACCATAAAGAGCAATGATAGTCCGATTCATAATAACGATATTTTTATCTAGATTTGAAACTTGGAAACTAGGCTAAGGGAAAATACTTTTTTTTATAGATCATTAAACTGACCCATTAACTGTTAAATATTGATAAGGATATGGGGTGAGATTTGAAACAAAATTATCATAATCCGCACCACTAATCGGTTTAACATTTTTTATTTTACAATTATCAAAATTACTAAAATTCTCCCAATTAGAAATTGTTAAATAAACTTCTTCATTCAAGCATATAATGCTATAGAAATAATGAGTAATTTAAATAAATTAAATTTTGTAATTTTTATAAGACGATGTATGGTCATATTTTGTGCTCGATAGTGTTAGGCAGTGAGGAAATGAGAATGCTCACGCTCGGGGTTTTAGCACAGACGAGGTATAGGGCCAATCACCATATGGGGTTTCGTGTCTCACATGTGAACAACTGGTTCCTTACGCCCTCTACGCTGACCAATGATAAATGTTGGAACTAGATCCACAAAAATGATCAAATCTGGTCAAATACAAATGTTATCTTACAAGTTAGAAGTTCTTGTTATAATAGAAGAGTTATCTACATATCTGATGTTATGACTATAGGTTCAAATTATATTTTTTTATTTGATGTCATTATGTTATATATTTACAATTATCTTTATCAATACAATATTAATAAATATAGACACCACGTTTCCAAATTATAGAAATTCAATTTTCATAAATCTCGTACGTCAATAACATTTCTCCATACGTATAATTATTATTCGCATTTCTACATTTTTTTAACACTATTAATACGCATCCATCTTGAATATATTTTGTTACTGAACTTGAAAAATAAATTAGATTGAAATTGACTATATATTTTCAAGTGTATTTCATTTAAACAACATAAATTTTAGCTTTAAAGAATCATACAAATTATCAATATTTTGTAACTGAACTTGAAAAATAAATTAGATTGAAATTGACTATATATTTTCATGTATATTTCATTTAAACAACATAAATTTTAGCTTTAAAGAATCATGCAAAATTCAACTAATATTAATTGTGAAATTCTAAAGAGTTAAGAATTAATTAATCAATAATTATATAGTTGATCGTTTTTTGCGAGATGTCAATCTATTTCATTACTGTCTCAGAACGTAGTTGTATTATTTTGTTTCACGTTTGTAATGAGAAAATAAACGATGAACGCAACAGTACGACACATACGAACACTGCCGCATTCATCGAACTCGATCAGACTCGTTCAACCGTGATGCCAGAATCGTGTAACGCCTTCCCACGGGGAGGGGGGCGCTTCGCGTACGGTCGTCTCCTTATGTTGCTTCTACTGCGCGCGCGCGCGCGCTATACACAAGCGTACCTCTATTCTGTCCATGTGAGCTGCCTGCTCGACTGTTCGACGCGTTCCACCGAATTCACGTTGCCAAAGTTTCGAATGCCTAAGCCGCAATCGATTCCCGATTCGGCGAGGCGCACATTTTGCTACAACTTTTAAACTAAAAAAGATATCAATGCGAAATTTTGACTAGAAACATTTTTTAAAGATCGGGTTTAATGGCGTGTACTGAAATATGTTCTATATTTTTTAAATAATGTTTTTTGCTGATTTTTAAGACAAAGCCGAATAAAATGGTCAAAAGTACCACCAAACTTAATTTTTAGTCGTACCATGCTTAACAAAAAAATTACGAAAGAATTCATGAATATTCTACCTAATATCATACACGACTGAGATTTTTTCAAAATTTTTGGATGGGAAATCGATTTTTAAACAAATCCGAAAGTAGACTTTTTATCGAAGTTTTCAGTTGACTACGTTTATGTTATTATGTTATTTGTGTCTCATCGTGATTATTAATGTGTATTTTTTACAGATTTTCCAGATTATGCTAACATGTTTAAGAAAATTGGATAATTGGAAAATGCACATTTCGAATTGAAGTTTCAAAGATATCAGTTTTATAAAAATTCAGTAGTTAGATATTATTGAAACAATTTTTCTTAATTTTTTCAGAATTTTTTTTAAATTGCATCATCGTTATAAAAAAATCAATTGTTTGGAAGCCATCTGACCGTTTCGTAGGTGTATTATGTAATATTTAACATTTTTATATTCAGGAAAACAGTGTAGAAACTTAAAACTGCAATATAAAATATTTTATTTGCGTTACATTTCAATATATGACTGTCACTCTCAACAGTTTCGGTTGGCGCTGGCAGTAACATCTCCGGCTAAAAGTGAAACTTTAAACTTTTAGATTTACCAATATACGTTCATAAAATTGTGACGAGTGAATTCAGGGACTTTTCCTGGTGAAAATGAGTCCAAACGCGAGTGTAATCGAACAATATTTGTTGATACTTAATGTTGATAGGGAATCTAGTATTATTGGCAATTTAAGCTTTTATATTTTTAATGCAAATAGTATTTTGAATACGAATAAGTTATAGAGCATATCCCGATGAAAATAAGTCCAAATCTTACGGCATCATCCTACCAAATCCTACTCCTCACGGCATCATTTGGACTATCTTCCATAAGATTGTAATTTTCATCGTAACATTACGTATCAATAAGATTGTTCGATTACACTCGAGTTTGGACTCATTTTCATCCGGAAAAGGACCTCAATTCACTCTTCGCAATTTTATGGGGATATATTGAAAAAACTAAAAGATTAAACTTCCATTCGTTGCACGATTCTCCATCTGCTTACATTGTATGCCGTCAGTTAGTCGCTGGGTCTTTAAAGTTCGGCGCTCCTCGGAACACGTCGCCGTTTATTCGAGCTGGCAAAAGTTATTCGAAGATTTATTCGAATCGTTATTTAAATAATTTGTTATCTTTTTTTCCGTGAGGAAATGCTTTTCGCATACCCTGACTCCCCGGGGGAAGCCGGCGTTATGTGGGACTACCCCGAAGGGCTACCCACTAAAACCTCACGCCCACCTAAGGTACAAGGGAGGTGCTTGGATCACGCGAGTACTCAACAACACACCTCCCAGTTAACATAAAACCCGAGGGAGAGTGTTAGTCTCCCCCATTGCCTACACTATAAGACCCCGGGCGGAGGGACCCGCCCGGTGTCCCCATCCCTAGAGCCTTCGGATTAGTCTTCCCGAGCCCCAGCTTGGTCCACCCACAGCTCCCGGAGTCTTTGTGCCCGGCTCGGAGAGGGTGTCCCGAAGGAACCAGCCCCGGCCAGGGCCAGAAGACGCCGCCACTGGAAGGAAGGGCCGTCGGAGGCGCGATCCGGCACGCCCCGACCCCCCCCCCCCCCACAAGGATCCCCCTCCACATCGGGAATGGACGGACCGACATCCCCCCACACCGGGAAACTAACCCGGGGGGTGTCGGCCTATCATGGGGGGAGCCATGCTCCCCCAAATTCATTGCCCCCAATTGTGGGGGGCGCACCAGGGAGCGGGGGGTCCCCCGCGCCAGCCCCACTCCGCCCTCTACTCCTGGGGGCACAAGTCGGCGCGGGGTAGACCCCCGCGCTCTCCTATCCCTCACCACCCCCCCCGTGGGGGGGCACACGTCGGCGCGGGGGTCGGCCCCGCGCCCACACCCGCCTCGCCGAGCCCGGGTACCGCTCCCCGGCTCGCTCGGCGGCCTCCTTCTGCGAAATGACCTCTTCGAAGAAGGAGGCCACCGCCTTCCACGACGCCTTCCGCCAGCGAGAGGTCCCACCCTTCCACCGCGGCTCTAAGGACACGGCGCGGCTCTGCCCAAGATGGGCATCCCTCCAGTGTATGCCGCGCCGTGTCCACATCCTCGCTTCAGTGGTGGCACTGCGCCGTCGGCTCCCGCCCCATTTTATGCAGGTACTCTCCGAAACAGCCGTGGCCGGAGAGTATCTGCGTGAGGCGGAAGGTCAACCTAAGCCGCCTCCTGCACCATATGTCAAATATGGGCAGGAGGGCTCGGACGATCGGACGTATGGAGGGCGCCAACAACGCCCTCCACTCCGCAAACGTTTCCATCCGGGCCTGGCGATTCTGGCCCTCGAGCTCCAACTCCTCCTCGCGCGTGAGCTCCACCCCCGACGGGCGGCGGAAGGAGTGGGCGATGTGGTATAACCTCGCTCGCTCCGCCGCCACCACATGGAAGGGTGGAACCATGGCGAGTAGTCCCGCCACCTTGATGGAGATGGTGCGGTAACCCCGTATGGCTCGCAGAGCCAGCCGACGCCGCACTCTCTCCAAGAGTGCTTGGCTGCGTCGGCTGGCCCCGAGCGAGCGGTGACATACGGGTGCCCCATACAGGGCAATAGACCGCACCACCACCATATAGAGGCGGCGTACATTCAAATTCGGACCCCCGACATTCGGCAGCAGCCGCACCAAGGTGGTTGCCGTCTTCTCGGCCCGAGGACCGACCCCTGTGGAACGCGTGCGTCCCCCTCTGATGCACGGTGTTATACCGGCCGGTGTACACCACTTTCCTGCCGCGGAGGTAGTCGCCGACCACCTCCCGGGGATAAGGGGGCACCTGGAAATGGTCCAGCGCCCCCATTATCTCCGTCCAGGGCATGGCGTTGAACGCATTGGACATGTCCAACGACACGGCGATCAACACCCTGCCCCGAGCGACAGCCTGTTGTTGGAGGAGGCGTAGACGCTCGAGAGCGTCTGTAGTAGAGCGCCTCCTCGATGACCACCCCGCGACAGATGCTCAACGAGGCGGGCAGCAATGATTCTTTCGAATAGCTTGCCCGCCTCGTCCAGCAGACACACCGGCCGGTAGGCAGAGGGAGATTCTGTGGGTTTCCCCTCCTTTTGGAGGAAAACCAGGCACGCTCTTTTCCACTCTGTGGGGAAGACTCCCCGGCGCAGGCTCGCGTCCATGACGCTACTGAACGCCGGAATGAAATTCTCCAAGGTTAAGACCATTATACCACCGGGAACCCCATCCCGCCTTCGGGGGCCTTCTTGCCCCCGGCCCGGAATTCCCGGACGGCCCGGTACAGCTCCCACTTGATGACCCGGAACTCGTCCGACCATTCTATGGTCGGACCCGGGGCGCTTTCCCTCAGCCCCTCCTCCCCCTAACTCAGGGGGAGGGGATGTCAACGACGCGCCCCAGGAATTCCGGGTCTAACCTCTCCGTGATCGGGGACGCCCAGGGGCGGAGCTTTAGCCGCGGCAATTGCACGCTTGAGGGCCACGGCCGCCGATCTGTACTCCCTGTACAGCTCGGCGATCCTCGACTCCGCGTCGCCGCCCAGAAAGTGGTGGCGACGGTCGCGGGTATACTAGCGGCGGGCTCGGCCGACTGAAGTCACCTCCTGGGGGGTAACAGAGAGCTCCAGGCCCGTCAAGAAGGCGGAATTCCGCCTGACATCCATCCCCCCAGGACGG
Organism: Halictus ligatus; assembly: GCA_028454255.1. Lineage (NCBI taxonomy): Eukaryota > Metazoa > Arthropoda > Insecta > Hymenoptera > Halictidae > Halictus > Halictus ligatus. The sequence continues at coordinate 2,529,273 of CM052134.1, forward strand.
CGGCCATCTTGGCGGCCACGGCGTCAGCCTTGGGGCCACTATCGGCACCGAGGACGTCAATAATGAGGCCCTCGTGTAACCGCCCGCTTCCATTTGAGGGCCCCAATGCCAAGGGCATCAAGATCCATGCCCTGGCGGGCCCTCTTAATGGCCGCCTCGTAGGGGCCCCGCTCCCCTCCGGAACAGTCACGGTCACTGCCAGAGCACGGGGCAGGGCCTTTACTTTTGCGGCCGCCTTACCCCCCTTTGGGGTAGGGGCGGCGCCCCTCCGGGGCCTGGGGCCGCCAGCCGCTGCCTTGGCCCGCCTGCTAACCACCTCCGCCCAGCTCCCCAGCTCCGGAGTAGGGGACGGGGCAGGGACCGCCGGGGTCGTGGGTATGGCTGGAGGGGCGTTCCCCCCGCGGTCCCCTTCTTCTTCTTCCCTTTTTTATTTTTAATAGCCTTCGCGGCCCCTTCCACAAGCGGGATAGGGGCCGGCGTAGGCGGCGCAGGCAAGGGCGCTGGCACCATGGCTGGCGTCGGCGTTGCCGGAGGGGCAGGAGGAGGCGGTATCGGGTCCCTACGCGTTTCCGCGGTCGGGGTAACACCCGCGATGTCACGCCGGAGCTCCACCCGCATCTCCTGGCGGATGGAGCGCAACCCCGTCTCCATTAGCGCCTGCATCTGGTCCATAAGGTCAGATGTGGGCGCTGCAGTATTTCCGGCGACGACAGGGGTCGGGAGAGAGGGAGCGTCCCGCAACCGCTTCAGCGCCATCAGCTCCCCCCTGATGGCGTTGAGCGTGTCGCGGGTCTCACGGAGCTGCCTCTCCAGCGTCGCGTTCCGCTCCCCGAGAGCGCTGTCCCCGAGATCCGCGGCAGGCAGAGGGCAGGACCCAACCGCAGGATGTCCGACCTGGACACCCCTGCGGTCTAACTCTTGCGCGCAAGCCTTTATTTCGCTGGAGGATTCCCGGAAAGCCTTAAGGAACGTGCCCTGAAGGTTCCCGGACCTCTCGGCTACGTCAGGGACCTCGTCGGACCGCTCGGCAATGCGAGCGGTCAGCTTCCCGGGGAGCAGATTTCTAATCTCCGGCACCAGAGCTTTCTCAAAGCGCTCGCGCTTGCTCAGCGACGCGGCCGGCGAACCCTTCCGGGAGCGCTTAGTGCCAGCGCAGCTGGACGACACGCGCGAGTCGCGTGAAATGACCGATAGACTTCTATCCTCCGGATCGGGCAACAGGTTACCCTTCCCAGACCGGGGTCTGAGCCGATCAACTGCGGCTGGAAGACCCTTCTCCGGTGGTGTATTCACCACTACTCCCTCCTCGATCACTTCCGGGCTCGGTAACCCCTCCCCCACCTCATCAATAGTTTTCCGTGGCTTGGCGTTCAACAGATCCATATATTCATTTACGGGCCTGGTTACTACGCCCCCATTTCTGGGGACGCCTCACTCGATACCCTCCGTATAGCGAGCGGAAAGGGGTGTCCACCGGGGTAGAGTCGCTTGCCCCGGTAAGCCTAAATACAACGGGAGGTCGGCAGGTATCCCGAGGTTGTACAACGCTCATGAGCGAGTGCATCCACCGCCCACCCCCGGCGCCTACTCCGGGAGTTTCCCATCGCCACGTTACTATAGCTTGGGATAGAGACTTTTTTATACAGGTGTATCCTCCTCGCAGAGCCGGCCGATAAAGGCAAGAAATATCGGCTAGGACGACGGCTAGGACGACGGCTAAGACGGCTAGGACGAATATCCCTCGTAGTTCTAATATTACTAAAAAGTCTTTATTAAAGTCTCACTCTAACTCGTAGTCGGTTGGTTCCTCGCTATCTCTCGCCAACTCGCAATTATAAAATACTCTTTTCGGATTACCGAATGCTCTCCCTCCTTCGTCGCTCGCTCGCTTATATAGTAAGGTACATACACACTCGCAATTACACTGATTTCGGCGGACATCGCTCTTTACGCCGCTGTCTCTCTCGCACGCGTATGCTTTCTCTCTCGCACGCGCTCGCTCTGTGGCCGCTCACCTTTCGGCAATGTTTACCTATGTGTCATTGACACCGGTGAGCGGCTACTCCTCGCGTCCTAATTATTGTGCGCGTTTTTGCCCTGCTTCTAGCGGTCGCTGCCGGGTTATCCTTGTTGACCGTTTTTCGTCTCCTACAAGAGTGACAGTCATATATTGAAATGAAACGCAAATAAAATATTTTATATTGCAGTTTTAAGTTTCTACACTGTTTTCCTGAATATAAAAATGTTCAATATTACATAATACACCTACGAAACGGTCAGAAGGCATTCAAACAATTGATTTTTTTTACCGATGATGCAATTTAAAAAAAATTCTGAAAAAACTGAGAAAAATTGTTGCAATAATATCTAACTACTGAATTTTGATAAAACTGATATCTCTGAAACTTCAATTCGAAATGTGCACTTTCTCCAAATGATTGGACATCCAATTATTCAATTTTCTTAAACATGTTAGCATAATCTGGAAAATCTGTAAAAAATACACATTAATAATCACGATGAGACACAAATAACATAATAACATAAACGTAGTCAACTGAAAACTTCGATATGTATGTATCATTTATTGATTCCCCTCGGGGTTACAATTTTTCTTACACTCAAACTTACCCTAACTTACCCTAACTTAACTAAACTTATCCTAAACGCTCGCCATATATATATACAGAGAGTGATCCCACACCACCACCGCCGCATTCTTATTCCTCCCTCACCCGCACACACATGCTTCTCCATTCTCCCCCCACCGTACACCTCGCCTATCCCTCCCCCGCCTTTTGGACCTCCTCTTCCGGCTGCTCTCTCTTTCACTCCATTCCTTTGCATTCTCTCATACTTCCTCTCCCATACCTCTCCCTTTCGTGCTCTTCCTCCATTCATCCACCTTCCTCATCCATTCCTCTCCTTCCCCTTCATCCCCTAATATTTTGCCCACCATCCCCTGCTAACCTCTCCCATCATCCCCTCCCATGCACACTTCCCACACGTGCTCCTACTTTTCCTCCTCGCACTGGCAGACCCTACATACATACTTTCTTCTCCTCCTCCAACCAATACCTTCCACCTCTCATCTCGCTTTCCAGCCTGTACTTGGCTACCCTCTGTCACCTGCTCTCTCCCCACTCTTTCTTCAGGTACCCTGGTATGCCCTCTCCCTTCACCCTCCCGTATCACGTGTTGTACCTCGCTCTTCCTATCCTTTCCCATCTTTCCCCCTGCTGCTTCTTCTTTTCCCTTTTCACTACCTCCTCACTCTCTGCCTCTACCCTCTCCTCCATCATCTTTTCCGCCTCCCCCGCTGTCCAGCCCCTCTCTTCCCAAAAACTTCGTCTCTCCTTCTCCCACCCTACTACCTCCCCCCCCCCTCTTTCCTTTCCCCTTTCCCGCCCCCCCCACCACCCCTCGCCAGCCCCCCCCCCCCCTTTTCGCTCCCTCAATTTCTTCTCGTATCCCCATTCCCTTAGCCCTGCTTTCCCTCTCAGCAACTCCCTCTGCAGCTCTTCCCTCGCCATATACCCCGGTGTGCACCTCTCCACTCCTAGGACCCACCTCAGATACCTTTCCTGCAACCTTTCCACCCCTTCCCATTCCTTCCAACTCCAAATCTCCGCCCCGTAGCTAATTACTGACCACACCAGCTTGTCGAATATCCATATTCTCCTTCCCCAGTCTTTCGCGAATCTCCTCTTTCCTATCCCCCATACTTGTCCCATTACCGCTGCCCCCTTCCTAATCCTGTCCTCTACTTGCTTCCTCTGCCCCCCGTCCCTCATGATCACGTACCCTAGATATTTAAATTCCGTCACTTCCTCAATCACCTTGCCCTTCCATCTCCAGGTTATCTTTTTCCTCCCCCCCCCCCCCTCCTTTTCCACACCTCATTACCTTCAACTTGTCCGCGTTCAGCTGCAATTTCCGTTCCTCCAGCTACTTTTCTAGCCCCCTCATCATTCCCCTCATCCTGCGCCACCATAGCCACGTCGTCCGCGTATGCCAATGTATAAATTTTTCTATCCCCCAGCTTCGTACCCCCACCCCCCTTCTCTAACACCTCATCCAGGTCCACTAACAACAACGTGAAAAGCAGCTGGCTTAACGGGCACCCCTGTCTCACCCCCCTTGCCGTCCAAAAACTTTCCCCCTCCATCTCCCCCACTCTGACCTTACTCTTCGTCTCCTCCAACAATTCCTCACATCTCTCAACCAACGCTTCCCTTACCCCCCTTTCCCTCATAGCCCTTACCAATACCTCTCTGTCTACCGAGTCAAATGCCGCCTTCAGATCAACGAAGAACACCACCATCTTCCTGCCCTTTTTCCTCACTTGCCTATCAGGAGGTAGTTTAGCACATAGATGTTATCTACACACATTACTCCCTTCCTGAACCCCGTCTGACTCGCAAGCAACAATCCTTTCCCCTCCACCTCCTCCCTCAGCCTCTCTGCCAGAATTGCCGCGTACACCTTGTACGCTGTCTGGAGCAGTGTCACCCCCCTATAGTCCTTCACCTTCCTGCTGTCCCTCTTCTTTGCGATCGGAATCACTACCCCCTCCGACGAAAACTTCGATATAAAATCTACTTTCGGATTTGTTTAAAAATCGATTTCCCATCCAAAAATTTTGAAAAAATCTCAGTCGTGTATGATATTAGGTAGAATATTCATGAATTCTTTCGTAATTTTTTTGTTAAGCATGGTACGACTAAAAATTAAGTTTGGTGGTACTTTTGACCATTTTATTCGGCTTTGTCTTAAAAATCAGCAAAAAACATTATTTAAAAAATATAGAACATATTTCAGTACACGCCATTAAACCCGATCTTTAAAAAATGTTTCTAGTCAAAATTTCGCATTGATATCTTTTTTAGTTTAAAAGTTGTAGCAAAATGTGCGCCTCGCCGAATCGGGAATCGATTGCGGCTTAGGCATTCGAAACTTTGGCAACGTGAATTCGGTGGAACGCGTCGAACAGTCGAGCAGGCAGCTCACATGGACAGAATAGAGGTACGCTTGTGTATAGCGCGCGCGCGCGCAGTAGAAGCAACATAAGGAGACGACCGTACGCGAAGCGCCCCCCTCCCCGTGGGAAGGCGTTACACGATTCTGGCATCACGGCTGAACGAGTCTGATCGAGTTCGATGAATGCGGCAGTGTTCGTATGTGTCGTACTGTTGCGTTCATCGTTTATTTTCTCATTACAAACGTGAAACAAAATAATACAACTACGTTCTGAGTCAGTAATGAAATAGATTGACATCTCGCAAAAAACGATCAACTATATAATTATTGATTAATTAATTCTTAATTCTTTAGAATTTCACAATTAATATTATATGTACTATGTGAAACATATATCAGATTTTTGAATCTTAGGTAGCAGCGAAAACCAATGTCCATTTGAAATACTTTAGGATGTAAACAAATATGTACACTCATACACGAAAGTATTCGAACGCTTACAATTCTAATATTCAACTAATGAAATATGTATATTAAATTGAAGCATTTGATATAATATGACACATATAGCAAGGGATTGGTCTTAAGACTACATAAGTAAGATTAGACAATAATTCAACGATTTGTACCGTGTTTACACTACATTTATTGTAAACACGTACCAGAAGCGGCTCACAAAAGTATTCGAACTTTGAAGAACTAAGCATTTCCAACGATAATAGAATGTAACCAAATATTTCTCAGTTCACTAGCAGAGGGTCCCAGCGAAACAGTATTCAAAATTTTTGCCACAGTCTTCATTACTAATAATATAACAAAATGAATCGCAAGAAATCGGAAACAAGCAAGTCTGTCAGAGAATTAATAATAAATTGGCATAAGGAAGGCAAATCATATGGTGACATTGCACAACTTGTGAACAGAAGCAAGTCTACAATTCATTATATTGTGAAGAAATTTAATACGCAAGGTAACATTGCTAATAAGTCCCGTTGTGGGCGTCCGAAAAAGTTAACTGGAAAAGAAGAAAGGACAATTATTCGAAAAAACAAACAAGATCCTTTCACTTCTGGATCACAATTGGCATCAGTGGTGGCTACGCAGTTTCAGAAAGAAGTGCATCCAGAATTGTGTCGCCGATCATAAAGAAATAACGGTTTACATGCACGAGTTCCAAGGAGAAAACCATTTATTAGCAAGAAAAATAAAGTTATACGTTTACAATTCACCGAAAAATTTATTTATAAAAATAATTCGTTCTGGGACACTGTGTTATTCTCTGATGAGAGTAATTTTAACGTTTTTGGTAGTGATGGACGTAAAATTGTCTGGAGAAAACAGAATACAGAATTAGAACCACGAAATCTACGGCCGATTATTAAACATAACGGTGGATCTGTATTAGTTTGGGGCTGCATGGCACGCAGTGGAGTGGGAAATCTTGTGTTTATCGATGGAATAATGGACAAAACGAAGTACTTAAAATTTTTGCAGGAAAATTTAAAAGATAGTGTATCAAAATTAAATTTACCATGTAATTACTGGTTTCAATCGGACAATGATCCGAAGCACACCGCCAAAATAGTTAAAGAATGGATATTGTATAACGTTCCACACGTTTTACCACATCCACCGCAAAGTCCAGATTTAAACCCCATTGACCATTTATGGGATGAAGTCGAAAGAAGACTGAGAAATACAGTTATTACTTCGAAAGAAGCGTTAAAACGAAATATTACTGAAATATGGCAATCAATTGATTCAAATGTTACTTCTAAGTTAGTCCACTCAATGGAAAACCGACTTAGGGCCGTTATAAAAGCCAAAGGTGGGCCAACTTCCTATTAAAACTTTAAATTATTCGATTTAAATAATTATTAAATGTTCCGTTCGAATACTTTTGTGAGCCGCTTCTGGTACGCGTTTACAATAAATGTAGTGTAAAAACGGTATAAATTGTTGAATTACTGTCTAATCCTACTTATGTAGTCTTAAGACCTATTCCTTGCTATATGTGTCATATTACATCAAATGCTTCAATTTAACATACATATTTCATTAGTTGAATATTAGAATTCTAAGCGTTCGAATACTTTCGTGTATGAGTGTACATATTTCATTAGTTGAATATTAGAATTGTAAGCGTTCGAATACTTTCGTGTATGAGTGTATATTGTATATATTGTATACGAGCGTCTAGGTTTAAGTAGCACGTTTCACAACCATTTGGGACACAGATGGTTTGCAGGCGAGCGGCGATGACCTGCAAACCCGTGTCCCAAAACTTCGAAAAAAAAAGCCGTTACCTCTACCCCCAGGTACATCGCGGGGGAGAGAGACCAGTGTGGTTCTAAGAGTCGAAGCGAGTAGGTTGAACTACACAGCGTAGAACAGCGTGGTACCGGGTAGACGTACTTTATATAGTTTTAGTTTAGTTAGCTTAACCTTGTTAGCTCTCAATAAACTATATATATATTTTCGTTGCTCGTCTTACACACGAACTTGACTTCCACCAAAACCTTCCAATCCCACAATACAAATATTAAAAACCATGCGATTATTTTTTGAATAATTAAGAATAATTTATAATTCAAACGATCGATGTTACTTCTGTCTCGAGAAGAAAACAAAGGACTATGGACGGGAAGTTTCACTACAATCTCTTTATAGTTCAGACCTGTTTTTTTGCAACTGTCACATGTATTTAGTTATGTAAAACATTATTGCAAATAGGCGTTTTAAAAACGATGTCGAGGTTAGAGTAGTAAATAGTTAATCTTTTGAAAGTAAAACCGACGATTTTTCTTCTAACGCAATGTACAAGTTCGAAAATTGCTAGGGAAAAGATAACATAGGAACAAGCAGCGATCACAAGACACGATCTTCTTGTGCTTTCGAATTTGATTGGACTGCGGATTTTATGCATTTACGGGAAAAATGGCCAAATAAGTGAACACTTCACAGCAATTAATGAACACTGTTCTGTTGTTTCCGAATTATTAAAGTTGTTAGAAGAGGAAATACATTTTTATTGGAACTCTACTTAAACTCTACTTAATTATTAGGTTTTCTAACAAAAATGTATGATTATTAAAACTGAGGATTTTTATGTCCATAAAAATTTTTCTTATTGCATATGTTTTACATATTTTACATGCAGGACAAATACCCGTTGCTTATATTACATACTTTGCATAATTTACTTTATTAGGTCCTTGTTGTTAACAATTTAAGAATCATCAAATATGATTCATAAGTTATAAATTATGAAATTTTCATACATCGTATCATCTATACTTCATGACACATCGGGCGGCTTGAGAGTTTTGGGCTACCCGGGAGTTTGACTCGACATCGTCGGGTGGATTTGGAAAGAATCGGACAAGTTCGTGCGAGCAAGTTATCGCGACATCAGAGATTCAACTCTGCTTTTTTATGAAATACATAATGGTAATAACGGTACTTCTTTCATAACTTAATAATATACCAGGAACAGCGTAATTTTTAATATACTTGGTTTTTTTTTTGTAATTACGGTAGATATAATTGGCATACAAGTGCATAATCTTTATTTGTATTAAATTTTGAAATAATGCACGTTACACGTGAAAAATTTAAGAGACAATATTTCTGGTATTTTGACGAATTTGTTCGGAATGAACTTGTATATGTACCGTCAATATCATTAAAATATCCTTACAAAGTTACAGCACTATGTAACTTCGTAAGCATATTGTAATGATATTATCAATGCATATGCAAGTTCATTCGAAAAAAATTCGTTAGAATGCCAGAAATATTGTCTCTTAAATTTTTCACGTGTAACGTGCATTATTTCAAAATTTAATAACTGTTAATAACTGTTCTTAGACCCCGCATTGCCAGTGCGTCAACACCGAGCATCTTGGGTAAAACTAGTTTTACTATACATTCAATCGCGATACCAAAATTTGTAACACACCTTTTAATCAGAATATATTCGTGTTATTTTGTAAATCGTACAATCTGTAAATCCTTAATTATCGTCCAATATCCCAATCTAGTAATTAAACGTTCCCACACGTACAATCTTACCGCTCGGATTGTATCAATGAAATTATATTAGTTACGAGGCCTACTAACTATCCTAGCGGCTCCATAATTTCGCATCAGGATCGTCCGCGTATAACTAACAAGTTGAAACCATATTCCTGGGGTAATAACCCTTCGCCGGCCTCTCGTACTGCTCGCGGCTCCTCTCCTAGCTCATAACATTTTATAAAATTTACATATTAAATTTTACAAATGTACATGTTTTGTTTTCTTCTTCTGAATAATTGTTTGAATTCTATTACTTCAATGTTTCTTTGCGAGATTTCTTGGACTTTTTGCCATCGTGTCTTCAACTTTATGCAGCACTTTATATGCTATTATTTTACGGCATCCGTTTGTCACATACACAGATCAAATTCCTAGAAAATTTCCAAATTTCTAAATTCTAGAAAAGTGTAAACAGCCAGAAAGGATTTTCCATGTTGCTACAGAAATGATAGCTTCTATGCTGCTAATTAATATGACTTTATGTAGTTTGCTGATCCTTATACAAAATAAAACTATTCTCCATCAATCGCAGGGAACTGCAATTAAACAGTTTAATTTTTCGTCTTACCAAATTAACATTCAAAGCCAGTAGTAAATGAATCATGATGTTAGCAAACAAAAACGTTTATATCTCAGAAACGGTTGACCTTTCGATTTATGTTTACTAAGACATTTTTTACTCAGCACAGTGCGTTCTATATGCCTTATAAATATTGAATGGTTTTTTAACACCCTGTATAAGTTAAATAAATATACCATGTGTCATAAAATACTATGCGAGTGTACACTTACGTGTATACTAATAATAGGGATTCGAAATATTAAAATTAATATATTTCCCAAAGCAGTAGTTTTTCGACAATAGGTTAATACATTTTTATTCGGAATACCAACATGCATCAAATAGTGCATAAAAAATTATATGATTTCAGTAAAAAAAATAAAGATGACCTTCATATTTCCTTGATGCATACACTTAAAACCAAAATAGCAGCACTAGAATATATGCCCCTCGAAACAGAAAAAATTTCGTATGAAACACTTTTTCCAATAACAAATAGTTCTGGAGATTTAGAAGATTTTGCATTAGAACGTGTGGTATTTAAATATGTGGCTCGAAAGAATATTGGATGCTGAGTAAAAAAGTATTAAGGTATATAATATAGTGTGAAAAAGTAATAGTTACTGAAATATTCTTCAGTGAATGTTCAGTGCATGTTCGGTCAAATTCATAGCTTGTTGTCACCAACATGTTCGTGACGCTTTTCCGATTAACACTAGAACGACCGGAGCAGTCAAAATGACTGGTTCTTAATTTTTTGTGTTATTGAAATTATAAAAATGTTTTCATATTACAATAAAAGTTGTATGAAGTCTGAATGGTCACAGTCTTGTCACGGTTACAAAGCAATATACGTCAGTCGCATTTATTGCTCGGTCGTTTTAGTGTTAAAATGATACCCAACATGGTACGGTTTGGGTCGTATTTACTTGTTTTATTCACGATTTAATGGAAACCTCAATTATTCGTATTGGTTGCTGAGCGTGAGTGTTCGAATAAGACGCTACCGAATCGTGGATTAAACGAGTAAACGTGACGCAAATTTTGTCGTGTTTCGCCTCATTTTAATCAGGAAAACGTCATGGATAATCAAATCGATCAGTCGATAACCAAACGCAATATAAAAAAAGTTAATTATTACATTTTATGTACCGCTTAACGTCTAACACTTTTTGCTTGAAACATTATTTGATGCAACAAGTAGGCTGTGAGTTAATTCAGGTGGTACAGTGAAATGACTCGCTTTGTATGCATATATGTAAATTCGTCTTGACCTACGCTTTCATAAGACATTAAAAAACATATAGAAGTCGAGTTAAAAAACTGCTGATTACTTTCGTTTCTCGAAAAATAATCTACATATAAAAAATTTACATAGGTTTGCGTGTTGCCAGCAAGATTTACTGTACGCAAGTTCTTCTTCTTCTTCCATTTTTTGAAAATAGTTACTGTTTGCAAGAAAAGCGTTGGACTAATTTAACGCGGACACCCTGTGTACAATGTCAGACAACATTGTACGTGATAGATCGATTTATTTCTAATTAATGCCTTTGTCAGTTAAATGAGTAGTACAAACAATTTCAATTTACAAACAATATAATATAGATTTGCTTATACAAAATTATAAAATCCTATCAATGAAAATAATCTCCTATACGATATAATTAACCAAAACTTTTTAAAAAGTTTATTACATTATTATTTAATACACTAATTATGTTTTTCACTTTGGCTACGGAGTACAGTAAATTTGAATTGTACAGTAAAATGTGTGTCATGGCTTCTACTCCTCTTCGCCTGCTCGGCAAGTCAGTCCCTACCATGTCCACTCCGATTTTTTCTTGCAGGTTACTCAGCACTACTATGTATTCATGTATATGTACATGCCGAAGGAAAAATCGGAGTGGACATGGTGGGGACTGATTCGCTCAGTAGGCGAGGAGGAGAAAGAGTCACATCTGTTCCGCGAGCCAAAGTTGAGCAGGCTTGATATAAAGAGAAGTGCCGCAAAATTGACATTGGCCGTGAAAGACGTTAAATTTTCTTATTGAATCTTTTAGCACTGACTAGTCAGAACGAAAGTCTCAATGGAATCGTAGGTCGCGAATAGCCCGTTCGCTTGGAGAACGATCTCGTAGTTTTTATCGTAAAAAGCACCAGTCCGACGTGTAATACCGTGTACACCCATGAAAGTAGAAGCACGTGTAAGTCCATTCACACGTTTCTCTTTCATTCAATGAACGCTACGTCGACGTCCCTTCATATCTACGATCAGTATATTTACTACCATCGTCACACATGTGTAACGGTCACGAATTTCCACTTTACGTTAAGTAAATTTAATTAGTCATGCATATCATTAATTAGAATTGTAACACACGGTAGAATGACCCTCTCAATGGATCTCACGAATCACATGAATTACACGTATCTACAGGGTCGTCGAAATAAATCCGGAATTTAATAGAAATTTAATAAGATGTAAAAGTAGTAATGGTATAAAGAATAGAATTATTCTGTAGAGGATGTTCCAAAACATAAACCAATTTTTGTACAATTTTTCATTATATTTTATAAAGGATGAGTTCTAACAAACAAACGTTTGTAGTGAACATCTTAATAATAAATACAAAATTTTGTAAACGTTGGTGAACTCCTTGAAAATCGTGTCTGTCTGAAATATTTCTAGTATTTTCTTCTCCGCTATTAACTAAATAATCACAAAGAAGCATTTGACGAACGTTATAACGATACAAATAATTTCTTCCATTTCTTCTTCTTGTAATAGCTTCAACTCACTACACAGCAGAAGTTACTGTTATAATTTACTGGTTAGTGGCATTTAACAGGGTGCATCTAACAATGGAAGTTGTGATGTGTTTTACTTTTTAAACGAATTTTATTTTCGACTACCATTGCGAATATACAGGGTGCTCAGAAAACTACAGTAAGTACACGCAACAAATACTAAAAGGAACAGTTTTCTTGTTTTCTGTAAGCTATGTAATGGTGCATATCAATTTTTTGAGAAACAAAGGTGACCTTCAATTTTTTAAATACAATAACGCGTTCTTATGTATGTGAAACCGTACGTCAAAATAAATTTATTTACGCGCATGACTATTATCTTCAAGGCTATGCAAGGTCAGAAGTGAAGGAAATATTTTGTATATTATGTGTTACGATTCGGTTTGAATCGTAACATAAACTAACGAGTTATTTACAACTCACGGTTCCTTTAAAACTTTTGCTTCTCTCAATGAGCACTATACGATGTAATAAAAAATAATTGAGCATGAATATCTCAGTCAAGGATACCTTTGCCGCAGTTTGTTACAGACTTTCATCGATCCAAAGGTCATTGTCAAAGGTTATCATCGATTCAATTGTCATTGAACAGTGTTATTGTGTTCTGTAGACAGACCACCCCCGGTAAAACCGAAAAGGGGGCGATTCTGCATAAAAAAATAAGTTGAAAACGTAGAATAAAATTTTTCATATAAGTCTTTGATTTCGAGAAAATCGAGTTTGAAAATTCGGCGAACACGCGTGCTATTGAACAGGAATCGTCTAACGCGTCTGTTCACAACCTACCGATTCTACTTCTTACAAATACTAAGCACGTGAACCTGACGGATTTCCAAAGTAGATATTCTCGAAAACGACGCCTTATATGAACCATCCCCTTTTTAGTTCTGACACCAGTTACCGATAACCCTGTATAAATCGATTTATATCATCATTCAAATATTAATTATATAAATCAATATCAATTATTATATGAATTATTTAAGTTTCATCAAAAGTGTTTCAAGCCGATATTTTTGAACCCATTAATGACATTGAGGAAATTATTTTTTAATATAGGCTACAAGGCGCCTTTTATATTATGTGGTACAAAAAGGTAATTCTCCTACAAGGGTGAAGTGTAAAGTGTAGTTCTCGCTTAAATAAGTAACCTTTTTTTGAAACGTTTTTTGAAACTTTGTATGTATCAAAAGTTATAATGATTCCAATTTTCCATCGTTACATTATGATTGTCTCTCGGATTCATGATTGTCTCAATCTGTCTTCCTTTACACTCGCTGTCATCTTCTGTACGATAAACAATTCAAATCGTCATAGCTTTTGATACATACGAAATATCGAAAAATTTACTCCATATTCCATTTAAAAAATTTAAGTTTCACCCCCCCCCCCCCTATTCTTTTTACACTTGAAGGAGGTGTATGAATTTTTATCATATACTATAAAAAGGCTCTTTGTACCCTGTAATTAAAAAATATATTTCCTCGATGTCATTAATAGGTTCGAAGGTACCGGCTTGTAACACTTTTGATCAAACTCCCTGTATATGTAGATGAAGGTCCTTGATGTTCCAATGTCGACGTTAAAAAAGAAAGTTTCGTCGTTTATCTTCATTCTTATTTTCTGATGTCGTTTCTTACACAGTGCTTTTGGTTCTTCAGTGTCATGTAGTAGTATTTCCGTAACGGGCGTATCGTCAGGTCTACCGTGCGACAGTTCTCGTAGAGCTGCTACATTCGTTGTAGCGTGCCGAGCGTAGAGCAGGATAGCGATTGAAAAAGAAAGAGATCCAGGTTCGACAGTTCGACCATCTGCCTCTCTTTCTTTTCCATTCGTCATCTTCTTTCACGCCTGAAACTTTAATCGCTCATTACACGAGTAATTATGGTCATAATTACATCGTGTTCGGTGTCATTCTAATTAGAAAAATGAGTTGGAAACGATGGTAAAAGTTCCATAAAAAAATAAAGAACAGAAAAGTTGCAATCTTTCTCTTCGTTTGCATTAGTGTGACTCCTCACCGATACTCGACTCCTTTCTGGCTCGGTCGTAGAGCGTGTTTATTGATTGATTGGTTCCAAGGGGGATTCCCCCAGTAGTGGTGGGGATCAAATTTTGACAGTTACATACAGACCTTTGCGACAGTTACGGAGATAATACTTCATTGCAACACTTACACTTACACCTAATATAAAATTTGTTATTAATAATATAACATATTTAATCTTTAATATCCTTATGTTATTAATAGGCGGTAGATCTTCGGAAGTACCAACTTCTGTTGATCGTCTAAGACCAGGAGACATAGATATAATCGGAGGGATGGGCGATTCTTTGACAGCGGGCAATGCAATCTTCGCAAAGAACATCTTCGAAATCGCAATTGAAAACAGGGGTGCGTCAGGAAGCTCTGGAGGTCAGGGAACTTGGCGAACTTATACAACGCTTCCGAATATCCTCAAAGTATGCTCTTTATTTATTACATTAACACTATTGCAGCGTCATCCATATTTAGATGACGAAATTATTTGTCCAATCTTGAAATTAATTTTCTTCTTCAATTTTTGCGTACGTTGTTCAATTTTCTCTGTGTATATATACTTATTCTAACCTAACGTTGATCGTATACTGGGATGTAATTACACCCCATGCTTGTTTTCAGTGCATAATGTAAAGAAAAAACATTGACTGCGTAGGTGTTTGTGAAATTGTATTGATTTTCATGACGTTAGGTATGAAAAGATTAATAAATACAAGTGAATACATGAAAATTCTGTATAAATAAAAAAAATGTAATAATTTGAATTAAAATTTTGTTCAAATTATGTTTAAAACAATCGCAGATATCTTTCCTAAAAGAACTGTGGACATATTCCATTCGGCAACTTTTTATACATGTACGTTTTTATTAGCCTGGAGCCTGGGGTGTGTTTGCACCTCTATATACAAAGTGAATGTTGACAGAACGAATATACCAAAACTTATAATTTACGAAATGCGGGAGAATTGAAGCAGTGACCGAACTATAAATTTTACCTTCTTCATTGCTGTTTCTATTTTAATAGATAAAATCTCTTGATTTTATCCAATTTTTGTGGTCGTTGTGAGTTGTGTTTTATGAGATTAAAAATAAACACCTTAACAAATGAGTGACACATATTTAGCAAGTCTGGGAAATAAATTTGAATTTATAATTATTAGAAACATTAATATTGTATAACATAAACAGGTGTCAAAATAAATTATTTAAAATGAACATAGAAACTTCATGAATGAAGTAAAAATCTTTAAATGATTTGGATACTGGAATATTAGTTTATCTTATTGCGATTATTACGTGTCTTACAAAACATAATATTATTAATAAAAATATTTTCCTGTTTTGACAAGTTATTTAGCGGTAGTTACTTAATAGTCTTATAAAAATCAGAGAAAATAACGTGAATGACAATTTTTAGAATTGAACATTTCCAATGATACTGTATTATAACAGGGATTGTGATTGTGGAAGTTTCAGATAAACTTTATTCGATTATTAGAAAATTAGTGGGGTATTTAAGGCCATGAAACATACATATTTATAACTAGATTGCGGATCTTTATGCAAAATAAAAATGTTCTGTGTCAATTACTAGAAATAGGAAATACATAAAAGTGCTTAGATCGTACAGTTCAAATTTGTTTAGACTAAGCCTTTACTGAGCCTTTAGTGTACTTTGTTTTCTGGACGAGTGTATTTCAGTATGCCAAAATCGAAGTTCGTAGAACAATGCTATTATTTGCTAATAAAAAGGTGTAGATCCGTTTTTTCTTGTCGAGATAATATAGGTTAACTTTATTTAATTATATATAAGGTATACTTACACCTAATGCGATTTTTTATGTGTAGGAGTTCAATCCGAAATTGATAGGCTACGCACTCGGGGACTCGTATATTACTCATCGAGCTTCGCAATTTGACGTCGCTGAAGCTGGTGCAATGTCCCGTGATATGCCCTTTATGGCTGAATATCTAGTCAACAGATTGCGAAAGGATCCGAGGGTCGATATAAAAAAACATTGGAAGGTTGTATACCAAACTCAAACTTTGACCACAATAACAGACAACGGAATATTTCTAAAATTGGTATAGACGCTTGCACAGAATTTGACGCTAAGAATAACATAATATAAATAGGATTTTCTTAAAAATTTTGGTACTTTTATTTCATTAGTTCGGATTTTATTAACATGTTGACAGCCGCGTTAGTCAAACGTTTTAATTTTTAAAAATTAATTTTTCTTATAATATCATTGTTGAAATCGACGTCCATTAGTACTTACACAATTTAAAAGAATTCTGTGAGAAATCACTCTGATAAGTAGACTTCAGATAAGTAGATACAGCAGCCAAATAAAAAATTTATTCTTTTCTTAATTATCTTATTAAATTGAAACTAGTACACTAATATCTTTAAATTTTTTAAATTGACCACTGCTGTAAATTGCATAAAAATGAACACTGCTTCGCGCAAGTAAAAGTTCGAGTTTTACAATAAGTCCAGGCTTATGGTTATTGAATTTTTTGTAGACGTACGTGAAATGTAGTGTTTAAATACTTTTTCGATCTATTGTATATTATTTTTAAGAAAACAATTGAATTTTAACAAGGTTGTGTAGGTTTTCAAAAATCACGTTTAAAAATCCATTTTATTTGGAAAACATTGTAAACTTCGAAAATATATAGAGACATTTTCACTGATTGTACGAGTCACAAGTTTTTGTGTCACAACACAATATATTCCATTGTGTTCTGCTAATACAGATCGATGTTTACATTAACTTAAACTAATTTATTCTAAATTACATTTGTTTACAGTTGATTACAGTAATGATTGGAAGCAACGATTTTTGCGTCAACATATGTGCGGTTTCTTTACCGTGGTCTGTTTTGGACGACCATAAAAAAGATTTAGTCAAGACACTTAGAATACTGAGGGACAATTTACCACGGACTATTGTTGTTCTGATTCTACCTCCTCACTTGCGGTCGCTTGTCGAAGCCCAAGATAACACCAGTATACTGAAATGTTACTTGCTAACGAGGTTCGAATGTTCCTGCTTATTTAATTTGCAGTTTCGATCTATGAGAGCCGAATACTACGAAATAATAGACAGGTTTGTTGAATATATCAAATGCAATTGACTTCGCCTTAACAACTCAGAAGTTATTAACTTTTTACTATATAATCCTGTACATCTCAACGAGGAAATGCCAAAAATGAAGAAGTTTTAAGGTGAGGAATTCACTGATTTAAGCGTTTTTGATGGGTAAGGGCGCCGCCATGTTGATGTGTGCTCAGCATTGCGTTCGTTTCGTTTGATGAGCCTAAACGCTGGATGGCAGCACAAAGACGCGCTGATGTCGATAAAGTACATCTGTAAGCGTGATCGGGACCAATTTGAGGCAACCAATTTCTATTATACCATCCCTTTGAGATCTATATATATGATTCTTTATATTTTAATTACTGTTTGGTGACAGCTTGTCCCACAGCAAAGTGTAATCCCACAACTTTAAACACACATTATGTAGTAAAAAATTAAAAATTTATGGGTTGCCAGGGTGAAGTTGAGCCACAGTATATCATTTTGCATTAAATATTTGCTCTTATAGTATGATACTTACTCGTGGTAGAAAATTTTACGATAAACTTATACGGATACTAAGGCTATTTTCAAAATGAATGATTTGTCCCAGAATTGTTTATTCTGATTATAAAGGGTGTTCGACTACAGGTAGGAGAAAATTTAAGGAGAGGTTCTCCATGACAATATAAAACGAAAATGAGGGATAAAAAATATTTCAATTTCGGCTTAATTTTTCAGTTATTAACACGTTCCGTGCCACGTTTTTTCTCGCGACCTGAATGGAACGTTTAACGTGTACCACCGGTGGTACGACCACGTGGTACGGAACGGGTTAACAACATCTCCGCCTAAACTGCGGCAGCTCCACTAACAGAGGTGTACGTTGCGTACGTCATAGAGCCGCGCAACAGTCACATAAACCAGGCCTGCTCAACGATGGCTGGCGGAACAGATGTGGCTGCTTCTCCTCTTCGCCTGCTCCTTGTACCAGCAAGTTACTCTCACCATCACTACCTATTCATGTACATGTACATGCCGAAAGAAATATCGGTGTGGACATGGTGGGGACTGACTCGCAGAGCAGACGAAGGAGAGGAGCGGCCATATCTGTTCCGCGAGCCATCGTTGAGCAGGCCCGACGTAAACAAATATGTGCATTTTTGTAAATACTTGCACTTGCGAGAATTTCATTCAATATTTGTAACACTATTGATACATGCATGCCACTTTATAATGATCACGAGTAAATTAGTTATGTGAGCCTGACTGTAAAGTGAAGACGCATGCTCCCTTCTACTGGATAATTCCATAGGGTGGATATTAGAAATCCTTGTGGATTTTAACGAATAGGCAGGTTTAATGTCGTCCAACGATTAATTTGTGAATCCTTAAAATATTTTTACCTTGCTGGGGCTCCAAATAATAACCAACGTAAGCATGTATTTGTCACTTGATAGGTCGCGCGCCTCTATGACGTACGCACGCGACTCTCTGTCGGTCGGGTTGCCGCATTTAGGCGGATTTTTAATTGTTAATAACTAAAAAATGAAGCCAAAATCGAAGGTCCTATATATGACTTATATATTTTTTAGTTCTCTAATTAATTAATGTTTATAGGTGGCAGGAGTTGGAAGAAACAATTGCAGATTATCCAGAGTTTCACACAGACGATTTTACGGTAGTAGCATTACCTTCACTTGAGAATATATCGTTTCCAAAGTGCAAGGATGGAAATGTTGATCCGTCCTACTTTGCTGTTGATTGTTTTCATGTAACTCAAAAGACAAACGCTTTATGTAAGTTCAATTGACTAACTGAATTTAAGCTTTAATTATACACACATATAAGCGAAATACCAGTTTTATATTAGAGCAAATAAAATCACCGCGTGATTTAACAGTACTTAACAATTAATTAAAACAATTTTATTAGACACTGCAGTATTAACAAATACTAAACAAAAATGATAATCGGCAAGTGTAGATCCAGTAAATAATCAAATTATGTTTGCTATTTAAAAAAGACACAAATGACAAAAAAATTTTCTGCGATGAATATGCTGTTTTAATTTCTCTATTCCAGTTACACAGAAAAATGTTTTAATATTCGCCATATTCATTTGGAGTTTTTTAAGATTTACAATTTAATCCAATAATGCCAATAGCACCAACCATTATGTTCTGATATATGTGAAAGGAATGTGAACGATATTTGTGAAAAATTGTAACATGATATAGCGGTAAAACAATACTAATCCAATGACAAAGTATTTTTGTCTTCAATTATTTTTCGATGAAACTATTGCCAACATACTTGTGCCAACATTTTTCTGATTAAAATAAGACGAAACATAATTAAAATAAGACATAACATAATTCGGAGCATAGTTGCTTATTCAATTAACGATTCCGTAGAACCTGATTATCCGAACCTAAACTCTCCTTTATATAAGCATGTGTTGCACATATAAGCAGTTCACTCTAAAGCGATCCATATATAATATTATTCTTTCTATTTATTTTGCGAACACTCATGTTCCACTGATTAGTACAGTTAATCGAGATTCTACTTATCGTAAATTTAACAGATAAAAATCATCCAGATGGTATTACGTTTGGTGTCATTTTGATCAGAAAAATGTCACTAATATGTTGGTAAGAGTGTCATAAAAAATCATTAGGTTGGTGTTTTGTTTATTTGCTAGCCTCTTCTATATTTGGCGCTGCCGATAAGAGTGCAAAGTGTGTTGTGTCTGTAGACAATGTAAGTGAGATTTTGGTCCAGAAGTAATTGCATACATCGTGACACTACTATATGTCCCCTGTTAAACCCTGTAGTACATTCAACCAGTGTCGCCAGATCTAGGGAATTGACTCGAATTGAGGGGCATACAGTTTTTCTCTGGCAGACGTAGACACAGATGCAGACGCAACGCGAGGTGAGTGCGCACAGCGCGTCACGTGACCGATCCGTGGCGGAAGCGTGGGGATGTTCGCCACCGGAAAATGGAGGAATAACGTAGTACAAAGGGAAGGGTAGAGTGAGAGACAAGTCTTAATCTGGCGACACTGCATTGAACACGTAATTTTGTTTGTAATATATTAATTAATCTCAATTTATTTGTTTCAAGATGGAAATGCCTTGTGGAACAATTTGCTAGAACCATGTGGTAATAAGTCTCGGCAATGGGTGCTGACGCATAAAAAGTTCTTGTGCCCTACTCCAGAAAGACCATTCATAATGACGCGAAAGAATTCAAAGAGACGTAACAATCTTTAAGGCGTGCCTTATTTAGATTTAAGAATTAACAGTACTGATGTTGTAATGATAAGCAATGTAAACAACCCATCATTATTTTGTATTAGTAATTATGTATGTATGTACATATTGAAATGCATAAGAACTAGGAAAGTGCGGATACCCGAAATTTCGAGTTCGGGCTAGGTTGAGAAATTTACTCGTAAGAAAGTTTATGAAGATCTCAAAGCTGTAGTCGGATGGAGTCAAGTTTGAGAATTCCAAAAATTTGTAATCAGATGAATATGACGCTTTTACATGACCTTCCAATCTAATTTTGCATTTTAACTTTTCCAGTATCCGAACTTGCAAACTTTCGGGACCCTGACCCTACACACACTACAATTTCGAGTATCTGAATTTTATAAACTCTCGGGAATCTAGACCCGATCCGATCCGACCAAGAGTGGGCTGGAAACTCGTTTATCATGGGCAAAATTGTATTTGAGGTTTCATATTTTGAACAAATTTTTGTATACATCAATTCATAATCTTTCAAACCTTCAAAATTTTTAATATTAGCCATTTTAGATTATTATGTGTTATGCGGACATTAGTCTGAACACAAAATTCAGAAATTCAAAGTGAAACCAATTTTTCTAAGAATTCATTATAGAGCATAAAATAATAAGTCTGATTTAATATTTTATATATATTAACGGGCGTATTTGCATTATTTCCTAAGCATTACGTAATCCATGTACAAATACCGCAATATTTACAATAGTTTAAACGTTGAGAAGGGTTTTAAAAAAATCTTTAGAAGTGATTGACATGGGACTTGTTTTATATGAAAGACACAGATTTTAAGTGTGACTACCTGCAAACTTTTAAAATTATATGAATTTTTAGAAACAAATCTCCGAAATACTAAAGAAAAATTTCTTATTTTACTTATGTTGGTTATATTAATGGAATTTTTTCTAAAATCAATTAAAATAAAGGTATTTTTAATTTTAGCCACAAAAAGTCACTTCCCAGACCACTTAGCACTGTTAGCACTATTTTTGAGACATTTTTGATGATTTAGCAAGAACAATTCTCCAACAAAAGTTAATGAGGATGTATTCACTTTTTTCTACATTTCAATGTAAGAAAAAATGAATAAACAATGTTTTTATAGAGAATGGAGGTCATTTCGATTTTTTAAGTGGTAATAACATTTTTGTCTCCGTAATATTGTAGCTGGTGTCAACACGACTTCAACGACCTATAACCTTAAATTTTGAAAAAATGCCAAAATAATTTTGGCCACTTAAAAAACGGGATTTCAGCCCACTATGGAACGGTGGCGCGCGAAACAGATGTGCCTACTTCTCCTCTTCGCCTACTCGGCGAGTTAGTCCCCACCATGTCCACTCGAACTTTCCTTCGGTCAGGAGGCGCACGACTGCTGCACCGGCGGGTTATACTCACGACTACTTCTAGGGGTGTGCGAGAACCCGAAATATCAGGAATCCGATGGTCGGGACAAGTCTGGAAGAGGTCGGGTCGGGTCGGGTCGGATTCCCGAAAATTTCGAGATTCCCGAAAGAATCGGGTTTCCAGAAAATTTTGATTTCGAAATTATTTCGATAACCCGATAAATCCGAGAATCCCGATTTTTTCTGGAACCCCGACACTTTCAGGTAACCGTCCCAAACTCAAAAAAATTTCGTGTTTCCGACCCGATATTTCGGGTTCTCGCACATCCCTAACTACTACATATTCATGTATAAGGTTGTCCGGAAAGTTCGTGCCGTTTTCCTGTAGGCGGCATTAGGACATGTCTGAATATGTCAGAATGATTGAAAACAAATGGTATGTGTACATAGTTTAAAAAAGTGATCTTTCAGGCATTTTTAGAAAAAGGTTGATTAGGTTACATTAATTTTTGTTAGTTTTATACGCTGTTAAATATGGAAGGAAACAGTGAATTATAGGCATTTCATGCTTTTTTCTTCCAAAAGCTGTTGGAGTTTGGTGGGGATGTGCTACCCCATTCACCATTCACCCTATTAACCAGACATTACACCCTCAGATTTTCATCTCTTTAGATCAATACAAAATTCCCATAATGACAAAAACTTTAACTCTTTGGTTGACATAAAAAATCACATTTAAAAGTTTTTCGCCGAAAAACGCAAGTTGCGTGAAAGATGAAGAATGATTATGGAACAAGATGCCACTTATAATAATTCAATAAATGTATATCGAAATTTAAATGTACTGCGTTTGAGTTTCCCTTAAAAATTGGCACGAACTTTCCGAACAACCGAATAGATGTACATGCCGAAGGAACAGTCAGAGTGGACAAGGTGAGGATTGAGCCATCGTGTTTAGACCACAGCGCTCCACCAGAAAGTCAGCACCATCCACCGAGGACTATTAAGAGATTTTGGATTCTATTTTATTTACCTTTTCAGATTTTAAAATTACGCCATAAGTACTTATACAAATTTTAAGAATAGGCGTGGATTGCTCGAGTGGGAGTGGTGAACAGATAATCTTTGAAAAGAGTGCTGTGAGTCAGAAGATGTTGGGAAACTATGGTTTAGGCGAAGACAGTATTGAAACCCAAAAATTAATTTATATTCAATAAAGTAATCTCTTACAATTCGTTTTATAAAATTGTGTTGTGTAAGCGTAATTTCACTGCCTGTGAGTAATTGCCATAATTATTGTAATAATTGCAAGAAATATACTATCTTATGTGGACTTTAAAGAAAAAATAAAATAAATTATAAATTTAAATAAATAAATAATAAATTTCAAGGAATAATATTCAAAATTAAACCTTCATTTGTTATTAAATCCAGAGGCGTAAATAGCCTATAAATCATTAAAATAATTGTTCAAATGTGCACTGTTTGATTCAAACTAGTTCAATAATTTAATTATGATCATATTAAGTTAATTAAGATTCTGAAAATTCGTCTTACTGCTTATGCATCTAATAGTAATTACTATGTAAATGAACATTGTCACCCGAATGTTATTAATAGAAAGATCACGGCTATTCTTCGCATTTGTCTGCAAATTTTTTAATTCTATTTACTGTTTGGACTTTCTTCATGTAAACGCACGATCTGGCACGAACCTGTAACTGTACTTAGTGAAATTGTCTATTTACCTTCATTTTTGTTTCGTAATTATATTTTGCATACACATATTCCGTCGTTAGTCATCTCATCGTCAGCTGCCATTCTTCGAATGATCTGTAGTCACAGAAAAATTCGAATATTTTGTGCAGAGCGAAATACTCGGACAAGGTCCAATTAGGTTTAATTCTCAGTGTTATTATGTCTTTTGATACATATTTTTTAATTATTTTTCTATATTGCGCATGGAGTGTATCAGTATTAATGAAAAAAATTTTCTTAAACGTTATTTCTTCGAATAATAATAAATCTCAACCTTCCGTTTTCTTTTTTTTACCACTATTTATCACTTCGGTTTCAGTGATTAAAAAATACACCTGAGCAACGTGAATAGTAAGAGAAAAGGTTAAAGGAAAAATGATGAAAATAAACTTCAGATTGCCAGAACGTTAGAACTGACGCAAACGAACAAGGAGATAATCTGCATAGTCTGTTCAGAAGATAGCGAAGAAGATTGGATTCAATGTCGAGGCTACTAAAAATGGGTCCACGAGATTGTGACGATACTCCAGAATGTTTTAACTATTATATTTGAGATTGTTGGAAATTATATTAGTCATTTTTACTGCGTCCACTACTATAGGAGATACTTCATGATTTCTAAAAGTCATTTTTCATTTTATTTTGGTTTCTAATATCGTTAATTTATAAATAACGCAGAATAAAACACACAAAGTATTCTATTTTTTTTTTATTTATTTAGGAAGAATCTTAAGTGTCCGATAGTAGAGGAACTCCTTCTGCCCTGTGTTCTTGTTCTTGTAGCTTTCCATTTCCTTGGATAATTGTAAATTGATGAACATTTGATGCATAAAAATATAAGCTAAAATCATGAAGTGTCATTGAACGTCATAGAAAAATTTTGTTATTGACATAAAAATTAACGGTGAATGTTTAAATAATAAACAGATGTGTTACCATTTTGGGTGTTAAATCTCATGGTCGGCGAAACTATGGAGGAGAGGTAAAATGTCATGATTCTTGGCGCTAATGCAATGCATACGCGTGACTATTAGCGCCATTAAAAGAACAATACTTTGACTTGGCCACTCTTACTCACGTACAATGTCATTGTTACCGTAAAAGAAAACGAAAGAACGCAGGGATTCCGTTCAGAAAAGAAGAGTAGAGGGGCCATTGGTGGACAAGCGTCCACCAATCGTCCTCAGCTGTCTTCATTCATGTTCAGTGCCACACGCGGTGTATAGCTGATGATTATCGATGAAAGGTGAACAAAGTGCATTCATGTGATATCTATTACTTTCCTAGTGTATAATAAGCAAGACAAGTGGTAAAACAGTGTTTGGCTCCCCATCCTATGATGAAAATGAATATCAATTGTAAAGTAAATGTTTAGCATTCTTGCAGCACTATCAATTGCACTAGTAGCATTGTAAATATAAAATTAAAAAAGTACAACATTGTGTTGGAAATGAAAACAATAATAATGAATTACAATGATATAGATCATGATGAAAACTAATAATAATAAATAAACATAATGAAGAAGATAAATGAAGAAGATATTACGAGTACAATTTCGTATCGAATTAATAACAATACCTAATACAGAGACTGAGACAATTATTACTGATCTATCTTTTTCTACACTGGTGATGTCAATTTTTATTATTTCTTCAAGATAATAAAACACTAGTAAAAAAGATAATATTCTCATAAAAATTTCGAGAAAATGAAGGAGAAATTAACAACGAGGTGACAGCATAAATTAAAATATAGCATGAACTGTTTTCAATTGAGAGAGTAATGACTACATACACTTTACAACTTCAACATAATTTCCATGTTTTCATTACATGTTTCCATGTTTTTGTTGTCACAATTCATTGTAATCTCTTATATTTGGTAAATTAATGTTATTTTTAAACTGCTACTATCGTTTATAAACAATTCTAGTTTTTGAGTTAAGCATAAAATACTGAGCAAGAAACTAAACCAAGAAATTTTAATTTTAATCTTAATTTTAATTCATGTCGTTTCATTTTAATGAGTATTATATGTGTTATACAGCTTGATATACTTATTATTTATCATAATATTAGAATTGCTGTACTACTTTCTAAAACTTTTGTATAATTTGGTTATGTAAATAATATGAAAATTTCCATGTTTCAATAAGTTACAATGTATTACCTATGTATATGTAAATTACTGCTGTACTCAATTGTAAATTATATGTCACATTGTCACGTATCGACGACACGACAGTATCATGCATTCAGGGTCGAGTTCAATTAAATAACTATAAAAAAACTTTAAATAAAGTTCTAGCTGTGACATATAGAACACAGTGTTTAAATTATCATTGCCTTTATCGAGTCTTAGTAAATATTTAATTTTTAATAATTTGCTATTAATTATGAAAAATAAATAACAGAAAGTAATTTGTACATTGGCCACATTCTTTTTGCCGTTTTATATTTTGAAAACTGGTAGTATTATCGCTCTTGTCGTTTTATATTTTGAAAACTGGTAATGTTATCGCTCTTATTGTTTTATTACATTACAATAATTTTGCTAATGAAATGATAAATTGTAATAATTTTTAACATCGTGATATTGTTTGAATATTGGAAGTTATTTAAAACATTTGTTTAATAAGTTCCAATGTTCATAATACAATGTATTTAGTATCTACTATGTACAATCTTTTAACTCTAATTTGTAACTTAAAAATTACTATAAAATGTCTGTATGATATTAAACATTTGCTTGACTCATTTTTACAATATTTTTCGGTCAATACTAGTTTTGCATTTTGATCTCAATTGTCCTTACAGCATATAACAGTACTTGCAATTGTTTAAATGTCAAAAATTTTTAATTCGATACTGGTTTTGAAAAATATAAATATGACGCAAAAAATACATAAAACGTTGAAAATATTTACAAATTTTGGCGACAAAAAAATTAAATAAAACAATAAACAAAATGAAAATCACTTTCCAATTAATATGTAGCGTGCAACTAAAATCAAGCTTCGAGAAATTGAAAATGGACTCCGAATTTTACACACAATGACGTTCATCGGAAAAGAAGTGATGTGATAATTTCAAATTTGCTTATAATTCGGATAATTATTTATATGAGAATATGCATAAACGAAAAAGTTCGGTGATGTATTGAGTTCAAAGGACCCGGAACATTCGCGTAAACGGCTCACATTCGAAAAGTTCGAATGTAATGACACTGATACGAAAGAAAAGGAGAAAGTTTTTGTCGTTGAAATATATCCTGGAGAATAATAAATCCTCGAGGGGCATGGAAGAAAAGGCTATTTAACATTCGAAGGAAAAGTTTGACCGAAGAGAACTTTTCTTTCGAAAGATTTCGTGAATATGCAAAAGAGGTCATCAAACTCTACAAGGATGAATACGATATACTTGTTTACGATATTAGTTTTTTCATCAACGGTTACGAGTTCCTTCACTGACTTTTTACGGGATGTGTTTCACTTGGCAAAGGTAAGTATCTTTCGATCGGAATTATCAAAAATGTTTGTGTTTACTGCCAATTTTTATCTTCCTGAGCCATGCCATTTTGTTTAAAGAAAGACTTACACGTGTATCAAACATTGTTTCTTTAATATCTTTGCTCCTCATTATTTGCGTCATAGTTTTTATGCATTTTTAGCGACTTTTTAAGACACGATAAAATAAAAGCCCTATACCGATCGCGTCTCATAAAATGATACTCGGAAGGAATGCGAAAAGAATTCACAAAGAAACCGTCTGATTGGTGAAGCAAACTACTACTTCGGGAGCACTGTGCACTCAAATTACTATATTGTAAACACTTGAAACATAATAACAATAATTTTGCCATGAAAAGTAGTTTAGTCTGACGAAGCAGAAATGTATAACATACTTTCTAAAAGTAGAGGCACTTTGTTTGGAGGAAAGAAAAGTTGAGAACTGTCATATCATATACAATAGTTTACTATAAAATACGTCCGGTCTTCTAAACATATGCACGATACGGTCGCGCCGATATTTTGGACATATAGACCAGTCTGATAAAAAAATGCTTCGAATAAAAGTTATTCAATACTTTTATGGAAGTAAAGTGCAATAATAAAAATCCCGAAAAAATGTTTTATTCAACAAAAAACTGAGGCCATTTTCACTTTTTTAAATAGCACTATGTATTTTTAACTTCATGTTGTTATAATTGATAAAAAATGAATTCAGTGACCTACTATTCAATGACCTTTGGATGACCTGGAGCTTAATGGAGGCTAATTATGAAAATAAGTTTCCTACACACGTTTACGTGTTAACATGTTCATAAAATTTCACTTCAATTATGATTGTTATAGTCTCGAGTACGATTCGGTCATGAATATTTGAATACAAGTGAAAGTTCATACGCTGAGAAATTTAATTCATCATCATTGGCTAATATAGTAATCCGGCTGACGAGTAGGAAAGTTGTCCGCAGAGACCGCTCGAAAAAAATATAGTTTAGCATGCGAGGACTGAAACTGTGCAAAGAACTGAACGTGATTCGGAAGCTAATTTCGATGCCGTTAATCGGGTGGTTTGCAATTCCCCTATTGGAACATCTTGCATTCACAAAAGTTCATGACTCTTTGATGATTATCGACGATATCGAGTTTGAAATACGCTTTTAATATTCAAAGGAATACACATTGTACCTTTAAAACATGTAGTAATTTTGAATAAGAGTGTTCTTAATTGAGAGTGATGATTCTTTTTAGAAATGGGTCTCATATTAGGCTACTAATATAAGATTTAATAAGAATACATACTGTGAATCCAAGATATACTCGAACACTAAATACTCGATTCTCAAAACATTGCCTATGTTTAAACCGTGATAATTTTGTAAAACATTATCGTACAATAATCAATTCGGACCCATTTCAAAGCCAGAAACCTTTAGTTTCGTAATCCATTGTACATTTTATTTTAATGTTTCCAAAAAGTTTATTAATAGTTTAAAACATTTTTTTATTACTGGCACCAGTTGATATATGATTTTTTTATAGTTGTTTTGTCGAGCTTTCAATGAGAGATGTGTCATCAACTTTTCGATTGTATAAGTTACGCTTGTTCCTCATTGTTGGCATTCTATGGCAGTTTCAATTACGAGAAAAATTTTGGAAAGTATGTGTGAAGGAGTTTGAATTTGCAGTATGTTTAAAGAAAGATACGAACCTGTTCAGTTACGCACCTGTTGCAATTAGAGGCTTCATGCTTTAAAATGAAAACAGGCTTGTAGTTGTACTGTTTGTTGTTACGAAATTACCACAATTTAAATATCGACAATATACTGTTTAAATACATTTTGGATCCACTATATATTATTTTCAAGAGAACGAGCAAGTTTTAACAAGGGTGTGTAGGTTTTCAAAAATCACGTTTAAAAATCCATTGAATTGTAAAATTCGAAAATGTATAGAGACATTTTCACTGATTGTATGAGCCATAAGTTTTTCAATAAATTTTGCTACGACATATTCCACTGTGTTCTGCTAATACAGATCGATGTTTACTTTAACATGAACTGATTTATTTGATCGTATGTGTATTCGAGAAAGAGCATGCAATGGTAGAATTAATTGCACTTCAATTCCAAGGATATTCAAGATGAATAAATGTCGTCCTTATCGCACGTATCTTAATCCAGATCTGCTTGGATGTGATCACAAAAAATGCTATAACTCTGTAACTATGCACATTCTAAAAGTGGTTCAAGTAAATGTTATTTAATTTGATGACAGGTATTACAAGAAAAAAAAACAATACTACTTCCTATGAAAAAAATCTGTTAGGAGCGTCTTCCTAGCAGTTAGAATATGTTGTGTTTTTAACATATGTAAATAAGAAAACGAGTGTTAAATCAAGTATTCGTGTAGTTTTATTGCAACAGTACATTTGTTTGATCATCACCAATTTTATTAAGTACCATCAAAACATTTGTGTAAAAACTTTTTATTTTGTCCGTGTCGTACCGTTTAGATTAACCTAACTGATATCGAGACGAAATTTAGCGACTTAACGCAACCTTACCGTCGATGTTGCATCAAACCGGAAGGGCAACTAGACGATCGAAAAGAAAAGTGCTTTGCATGCCGGACAATTGGAGAAAGGCCAGAACTTTTCTTTTCGTTTAACTACCGAGTCGAAAGAATCTGTCTGACTTTGACTAAACATGAGTTGCACTTTAATTGACACGTACCACTGAAATGCAACAGAGACATCTAAATGATCTCGACATTTCCTATTTTTTCAAATGTATAATTAAATACACAAGGCTGTATACTTCAATACAATTCTATCTTGAAGTAAAAAAAATAATTTTTAATTGATTTCATACGAGACGAAAATATTACAAATAATGTGACAAACGGGATTCAAAACATGAACTTTGATTGTAGTATCGTATTGTAACACTGGAAATAATACAATGAATCTTGCATGTATTCGTTTATTCAAAAAATAGAACACAAACAAATCTTTTATTTCATTTTATAAAATAAAATAAAATAGTATTTTATCCTAACTAAGCTTAAGTGAAAATAATTTTAACTAAATTATATTTAAATTCAATTTACAATATATTAATGTTTAATAATCTGCACCCTATGCAAGAGATACATATTGTTTGAATTTTTTTCAGTGCTATAATATAGGAACAATACAAAATTGAATAATGAACATCTATATACTCGAGAAATAAAACTCCCGTCAAATATACTTAAAAAATGAAATGAGTATTTAAGGAAATAAAATCAAAATAACTTGTTTTCATGTACAAATGATTACAAAATTTTTAACTATATTTACACATCATTGATTCGTAAATAAATATATTCTAACCAAATGGAATACTATAAAAATTACAATTTCAGTATTTCTGTTGTTTTGAAATTTTCAATTTTAAACTAATTTGAAAGAAACAAATATATCTACAATGATTAGAAAAACACAAAAAAAGTCAAGTATCATTTACATGGTTACAAATTCTTATATACAGCTGGAATACTACAATCTATCATAAAAATTTGCAATTCAATAAAAGTTGGACTCTAACAACAATTCTAACGTATATTGGAATTTGACATATTCGCGGAAGTAAATTATTCATTTATTTATACCAAACGGTATTTAAGTCAAGACATGATAGAATACAAATGAAAGAAAGCAAAAGCAGTTACGTGCTTCGTGTGCCAAATTCGAATTCTTCAGTGATCGGTAAAGGTTGAAATTGTGACGAAACTGCGGTATACGGGACGCGGAATCCCCATAACGAAAGCATGTACGCTTTGAAAGTTTCATGATTTTCGAGGAATACTTTAAGCTGCCACAGCATGATTGAATATATAACTTTAGATGAAGAATTTCTCCTTTAACAAAACTTCACAACACTTCGATTACACAGAGTTTTACAATGAAACAATGAAAACATTGTAATATGTACTTTGACTTATAGAGTTTCTTATTCTAAAATCAAATCCAGAAGCAGACTT
>CM052134.1:2561285-2581802 GCA_028454255.1 Halictus ligatus
TTCGAATACTTTCGTGAGCTACTGTAAGTGGAGCAAAGCTCGACACACATTAGCATCAGTGTGTCTTCTGACCACCTGATGAAGCTAGCTGCAATGCTTGCGAAACGTTGGGTTTCTTCCTTTAGGACACGGCTTACACCCGAAAGCCTCAACAGACAAAACTGTATGATGCCGGGCCGTGATAGTTTCAAATCTCTGAACAAACCAAAATTGACTTTGCTATATTTCCTGTTTTTATAATACATTCTTCATAAATACTATTTCTACCGTTCAAAAGTACGTGCTAGATACATGTGTAGCCTCCAAATCGTATTTTGCACCTCTAGTAAAAACTAAGTATATAGAATATTCAGTTCTTGCTAATACGCCTAAATCCGCGAACTATTAGTAACCTTGGCACGACACCGAAATGGTACGCGGGCTCTCAGAGCACCTTGAGGCCTAGACAGAAAAGCTCATAAGATGCAATGTCAGTACTGATCTTAAGTCTGTGTCTTAAGTCTAATATTTTATTATAACGTTCCCATACATAAACAATATGAACAATGTATTGTAGGAATCTCGGGAAATGGGGAGATTAGTCTCTTTGAAATACTTTGCTAAAGACTAATATATTTAAAAGAACAAACGATATACAACGTTGACGCAATTAGCAGTCTCTCTCGCAAGGCAGTCGCAACTCTACTGTACGCTCTTCCCGAACGTCCACGCTTTATACTCTTTCAGCCCCTTGCCTTCATCTTGCTTGCACTCTGTTTCTGGCATCCATCGCTTTCATTCTTAGAAACACACAAACTCTCCTATCGCCTAGTCCTAAACACTTTTCATTCAAGCCTTCTCAGTCACTCGAATCTTCCAAACATACTGGCGCTGGACCATCGCAACATGATCCAGTCGTCCGCACGCACAAGGAACCCATTCAATCCACAGTATAAAGATTAATTTTTACATCAATGTTCCATATGCAAGCAAAAGTAATATCAACTAAGGTTTTAAATGCCATAGTAAAAAACCCATGTAATTAAAATTTTGTGAAAGTAATTGATACAGTTGACGTTATTTAAATCTGTTTTCAGGTCTCCTTCTGCACCTGAGAGCGTGCATCGTTTAAGACCAGGCGATATAGATATTGTAGGTGGTTTAGGCGACTCATTGGTTGCCGGAAGTGGTGCTTTAGAAGAGTTCGCAATTGGAACATTCATAGAAGCTCGCGGAGTTAGCTGGTGTGTAGGTGGGCAAGGTGATTGGAGGCGGTTCTTAACAGTTCCTAATTTATTAAAGGTATTACGTACATTAGATCTGTAATTTGCATGAAATTTCCTTACGCGGAATAATAATGTAACTTAATGTCTATAATTTTTACACTTTACATCTAGACATTCCTTTTTTGCTTACTGTATCTATAGGGTGATCTTTACATTACAAATCATTTTTTATTGTGGAGAAGGGGGCAAGAAAAATATTATAAATTCCGCAGTGTTTTTAAATAAAGATATATCTATCAACATACGGTTAGTCATGATATTAAAGAGTACTTAGGGTAATACTGATAAGTACTGAACTTCAAAGAAAGCAATAATAACACTGTCCAACACCAAAATCGTTTTGCAATACCTGTTGGGTGATTCTTATACATTTTGTCATCCTAAAACCAAATCTGAAAGCAGAATTGCTCCATCACGCAACGTTTTCAAAAAATTTTGGTTTTTGTAAAAATGGCAGATTTTGATACAAAATTACGTGTTACGCAAAAACTAAACACGCGAGAAAGTTGAAGTTTGAGTTAAGAGGTAGAGGGGACTTTCCTCTACATATTCATGTAGTCAATTATATTTTTATGTACTTCCTAATAGTTGGAAATGATTGTTAAAGTTTGAAAATGTGCCGACGCGTGTACTTTGTACGCACTATTTTTGTATTTATGTGAAAATCCTTTATCCAGCAGGAATTTACTATACAGGAATGCATTCTACAGACATTTCTGGTAAAGAAACCATTCACGAAAAGTATTTGGTTGCCTTAGTATACGAGAAGATTAAGAAAATATTCATTGACATCATGTGTGCGACGCATTCGCGCCAGACGGCCATTGCAGTCTTTTCACAACTCGCCAGGGCCGTCGCTACGCGTAGTCGACGTTGGTACCACTCAATTATGTCTTTGCTTACTATGCTTAATTACATACGTTTCTTTTTTGTCTTTTTGGGTGCCAATCGTTACAAAAAATTATAAAAATACGAGTTATATTCACATTTTATTGTGGAATTGCTTAATAAAGAAAATTTACCGCAGCAATGCGGTGACTGGAAAATTGTATTTTCAGTAATTGTCTTTTCTCGAGATCAATCTGTAGTCAACCTTTCTGAAAATAAATTGCTTAAAAGTAAATATCTACTAATAGATTATTATGCATTTAAATGAACAAAATGCCTATTCCCCACTTTCAATGTATAGCTTCATGTCCCCACATTATGAAACATTTAGAACATGCTACAGTTATAATAGTAACGCTTCAGATGGTTGACTACTCAAAACATTGAAGAACTCAGGGCAACAAAGGGTCAACTCAATTTCGATCTGACTGCCCACTTATATTTTCGGAATCGTTCGGAGCAACACACAGTCATAGCGACTGTAAACATTCGGGGCAATAAACGGCCATATCGATTTAGACATGACTGTCCACTTAGAGTTTTTAATCTTCGGAGCAACAAACAGTCACGAACGTCTCATGATATGATCGTTTATTATACCGAACAATCGAAAGAATTTGTTCTTTTACAGTCACGTCGAAGTCGAGCTGACAGTTTGTTCTTTTTTTATTTAATATAAGGTTATGTATCCTGATCCATAGGTACTAAAATCATACGAGTAATAAGCAGTGGTTTAAAATAACTTTTCCTTCCCCTTTCTCCATTACAATTCTTATTATTAGCCTTGTTTTCTAAAAACTGATCTAATTTAATGAAACTTGCTTGGATATTCATTTTTTATTTTGTTGAAATTATTATTATCAATTGTCATGATAGATGTTCAATCCCAACTTGTCTGGATACTCGACGGGTACAGGTGAATTTATTTCGGCGAAGGCCAAATTGAATATTGCTTTTCCTGTCGCGGCTACGGAAGACGCATTGCAGCAAGCTCGAATCCTTGTTCAAAGGATTAAAAACGACCCAAAAATTGATTTTAAACGACAGTGGAAGGTACTGTAAATTAAAAATTCATTTAATTACCTGTTGTAGTAAAAATTAATTTAGAAGTTTCTTCGACAGATAGAATATTTTACAAATTGGGAATTTTTAATAAATTGTTATTAATCTACTTTGCAATTAAACAATACTTTAATATGTAATTTTGCTATACAGGGTGAATCACGAATTGTGATCAGTACAGATTACTCTGTTATTAGCAATCCGATCGAAAATGTTTCTATCAACATTTGCAAGGATTCAAGAGAGCTTTAACGTCATTATACAAAATTATTTATCAACTCTTTTTTTATGTTTTTTCAAGGTCACCTTGAATTTTTTGCAAATAAATATATAATTTTTTACGCCTATCTATTAAAGGATTTCGAAACGAATTCGGTAAATATCGGAACATAACTTATTTTTCTTCTGGGTCGGGAAAAAATTAAAAACTTTGTATTACAAAGAATATCATCAGAGCAACTGTAAACATTCGGGGCAACAAACGTTATTCGACATTCAAACATGGAAAAATGGAAAATGACAAAAATGGAAAACGACAGTGAATGTGTTAATAACAGTACCAAAGTAAGAAAAAGAAAACGAAATCCAGAGAATTGGTTACGAAATAAAAGAAAGAAAGTAAAAGAAGGACAAAGTAATATTACTGTGCGTAATAGAGAAAAACCAGTACGGCAAATTGGCGATTCTTGTGAATGCAAACAACAAGTTTTTAGTAAATTTACAAATGAAGAGAGTCTGAAGATATTTAAAGATATTATATTTATAATTTTTTTTTCTATAATTACTATATTACACTTTGCAATAAAATGTATTCAATATTATTACTACTTCATACACATCAGCGGTGAGTCAAGATTTGTGACGAAAACTGAATCGTGGCTGTGAAGATGATAATAAATACGACTTCTTGTAAAAACAATTTCTACTTATGAAATTATTTTAAATAAAAAATAAGATTCTGATCAATAAAATAAATATATCGTTAATTGCTTTTTAATGTTTTTATTCAATAAATGAAAAGTTCACATAGTTAACCATTTGTTGCTCTGAACGTATCTATAGGAATATTGATAAATTTCTGGGAGAATTTCATCTCGGTCGGGGTAACAAATAGTCACATACATCTCATGATATGGCCGCTTGTTGCACCGAACTATCGAAGAAAGTTCTTTTACAGTCACTTCGAAATCGAGCTGACCGTTTGTTGCTCTGTGTTTCTTCATACATAGTGAAGTGGGTAAGGAGGTATAAAATAACAAGGATTGTCCTCACTTCGTTA
The DNA here is from genome assembly GCA_028454255.1 of Halictus ligatus. Lineage (NCBI taxonomy): Eukaryota > Metazoa > Arthropoda > Insecta > Hymenoptera > Halictidae > Halictus > Halictus ligatus. The sequence goes on from CM052134.1 coordinate 2,565,780, forward strand.
TTAATAAAATCGGTAAACGCGAATGTCAGTGCAGTGCTGGTGTTGTTGTCTCGGAGGCTTACGATGGACTGGCCACTCTCGTTGCATGAAACTTTTTCAAATTGCCGCTTCAATGTTGCAGCGAGCAGATTATAAATGGTCAATTGCCTTTCCCAAAGGTTCAATCTACGTCTGCATAGAGCCCAAATTTCGAATTTATACCTCGTCGTTGAGTAATTTACAATATTCGGCAGCATACATATCTTACATACGTAAACCTGTACTATCGATCTGCATTATCGACCATATTCTATCGCAACCTACAGTGTCTGCCGCGGAGGGACCGTGGCGCTACTAAGCGGAACCGCAAAATTTCTTTTCTATACATTCTACATCTTAAATAAGCAAGTAACCAATTAAAAATGCATACCACCGTGTTTGTACACGGAAAACGACAGTGTTTGCTACGTCTGTATAGAGCCTTTTTTCGATACGAACACTAAATCTCTCGAAATTAAGAGAAACTCTCAGCGGCGGCCATCTTGTGACGTCATACTTGCTTCAGAATTCGAATTTTCTGCCGAATATTGTAAATTACTCCACGATGAGGTAGAAATTCGCAATTTGGGATCTATACAGACGTACATTGGACTTTTAGGAAACACAATTGACCACTTCTAAATTGCTCATTGGAATATTGAAGCTGCAGTTTGAATAGATTTTGACCCGTGCATACGTATATGGATTTCAAACCATGACAGTCAAGACCAAATGCCTGCCGGCCCCCTTAAACACGACGGAGTTCGAAAAGGCAAAAAGATAGGGGAGAAAAAGAAAGGAGAATAGAAAAGGAAAACTTGAGAAGACGATGACAGCGATAGGGACAGCGGAAAAGAGTCATAAACAGAGAAAGCTACGAGGTAGGCGAAGGACCGAGAATAACGAAAACCAGAACCCTGGCGACGTTTTCAAGGATGCATTGGAAATTCGTGAAGGGCCGGCCACCAAATGTGCGACTAGCAGACAGGAAATAGAGAATAATAGCGTGACAGAGTTGGAAAGGAAAGAGAAATTCTTAGAAGAAATGTATGCATTGGCGTACGTGGTGATATTGCCACCAGAATAGAAATGATTTAAATGGCGAATTCGACCAATATATTATTAAAATAAGACAAACGACAATATTATACAACATATGATACAATCTTGCTACCAAGTTATAAACATTACTGTTTAATATGATGTTTTTAAAAACATACTTTGTCATTTTTTCATTTGAATGTCACGGTTTCTCAGTGAATAAGTGCATATATTTTGTTTTGTAGTGGTGATTCGAATTGTTTCGTTGTTTCATGAGTGGTTTCGTTATCTATTAATTATCTGCAGATTTTGTAAAAGATATACTTACACGTGAAAATCACAGTATAAAGGCAATCACTTACACGCACAAATCACAAAATTATTTATGCTAACACATTCTGATACTTATAAATTCTGTATTTCATTGAAATATTCTCAATTTCAAATAAAAAAATATTTAGTTTTGTATTCTTCTAAAATCATTATTTAATATCAACAGCCATTTTCAGTATTTCCATCTAAGAAGAGTGAATTGTCATCTTAATATGTTGTAACATTTGTTACAATACAGGGTGAGTCAGAAATCGTAGTAGAACCAGACATGGGATGATTCCACATAAAAAAAAAATAAGAAAAAATTTCGATATAACATTTTTTCATCCGAAGCTTCGTTTTCGAGAAATTCGGGTCCGAATATGCAGCGAATTGGTACTCGCGCTATTAAATAAGAATCTACTGATGCGTCTGATCATGACCAACCAAGTCTACTTCCTGAAGACGAAAGCACACGAACTGACGGATCTTTAAACTCGATTTTCTCAAGAACGAGGCGAAAAACGAAAAAATATTATTCCTTTTTTTCGATTTATTTCTACATATATTAGGTCTACCGGAAAGTTCTGTCCGTTTTTGAATTGAAAGAAAATAGCACAATTTTCATACATTTAATAATATTTATTGTGGAATATACTTTCCATCGTTTTAGAAGAGTACATGTGTGTAAATGCAATGATAAAGAGAGATAGTCAACCGAAGTCAACTTGTAGCGTCACTTGGTGTGACACTATCGGACAGAACTTTCCGGTAGACCTAATAGAATCACACCTGCCCAGTTGTACTACGATGTCGAGCCTACTCTGTATAGCATGAAAATTTATACGAGCAGCCAAGCACGTCGTATCCGTTATGTGACCCTCACCACAGTGATGAAAAATGATGCATTTAATGTATTACTATAGATATAGTCAATCAAGTCACCAGACCGATAAGTCGCGGTATCTTTTAAGTTAGTTTTATATGAATTTGACCTTTTCCATTACTTACTAAAGATATCTACAGGGTGTTCGACTATAAGTGGGAGAAAATTTAAGGGGTGGTTATCCAAGACAAAAATGAAGAATATAAGAAAGATATAAGACGAAAATAAAGAATAAAAAATTGCGTTTCGGTTATATTTTTTAGTTATTATCAATTAAATTCCTCCTAAAATGCAGCAACCCGGTCGACAGAGGTGTACGTTGCATACGTCATAGAAGCAAGCGACAATCACTCCGCGTGCCTCGCAAGAAGTCACCTAGCAAGAATTCGGGGTGTAAACCGTTCGATTGGGACATTCCACACGTATTATCGGTTCTAGTCGAATTATTGCCTCAAATGTGGGACGTCAAAGCCTAACCATTAAGTGCGAGCGAGAACCCTGTTTTTATCGTGAGGAAATGCTTTTTGCACACCCCGGCTCCCTGTGGGAAGCCGGGGTTATGTGCGATTACCTCTTTAGAGGCTACCCACTAAAACCTCACGCCCACCTAAGCTACAGGGAAGGTGCCTGGAGCACGCGAGTACTCAATAGGACACCTCCCAGCTAACATCATTCCCTGGCGGAGGGGTTGGCCTCCCCCATTGCCTACGCTACAAGACACCGGCCGGAGGGAGCTGCCCGATGTCCCCATCCCTGGAGCCTTCGGATTGGGCTTCCCGAGCCCCGACTCGGTCCATGCACAGCTCGCGGTGTCTTCGTGCATCGCTCGGGGCCAGTGTCTTGAAGGAACCAGCCCTGGGCAAGGTAAGAAGACGCCCCCAACGGGTGGAAGTGTCGTCAGAGGCGCGATCCGATACGCCCCGACTCTTCCCACCCAACCTCCCACGAATCCTCCTTCCCTTATAGGGGAGGGACGGACCGACACCCCCCACACCGAGAATAATCCCGGGGGTGTGGTCCCACCACGGGAGGAGCTAAGCTCCCGAACCCCCGAATGCACCGCCCCCAAAAGCGGGGGCACATCAAGACGCGGGAGGTCTCCCAACACCACTCCGACCCTCTATCCTGGGGGCACCAATTGACGTGAGGAGGCCCCCTCGCCCTCCCTACCCTCGCCACCCTCCTCTTTGGGGTACACTTCGGTGCGGGGTCCGTTCCCGCGCCCACACACTCCTCGCGGGGTCTCGCTCCCGGGCCCGCTCGGCGGCCTCTTTCTGGGTCATTACAACCTCACAGAAGGAGGCCACCGCTATTCACGACCCCTCGCTGGCGACCATGTGGTCGACCGCGGTCGGCAGCGAGAGATCCCACCCGCCCACTGCGTCTTTAAGGACGCGGCGCGACTCGGCCCAGACCGGGCACTCCTTTAAGGTGTGCCGCGCCGTGTCCACATCTTGGTCGCAGTGGTGACACTGCGTGGTCGACTCTCGCCCCATCTTATGCAGGTACTCTCCGAAACAACCGTGATCGGAGAGTACCTGGTGAGGCGGAAGGTCAATTTTCCCCGCCTCCTGCACCATTTATCAAATATGGGCAGGAGGGCCCAGACAATCAGACATGTGGAGGGTGTCAGAAGCATCCCGCACTCCTCGAATACGTCCGCCCGAGCCTGGCGTTTTTCAGCCTCGAAACCCTCCTCCTTCTCGCACGTGAGTTCCATCCCTCCGCCGCCACCAAATGGAGTGGTGGAACCACGGCGAGGAGACCCGCCACCTCACCCGAGATGGTGCGGTACCCCCGTACGGCCCGCAGAGCCAGCCGGCATCGCACTCTTTCTAAGAGTGCTTGGCTTTACCGGCTGTCCCCAAACGAGCAGTGCCCACGGGGGCCCCATGAAGGGCAATCAATCGCACCACCTCCATATATGTGGAGGCGGCGGAGTGCGAGCGAGAACCCTCTTTGATACGTGACTGTCGCGCGCCTTTATGATATAAGCAACGTACACCTCTGTTGGCCGAGCTGTCACATTTTAGGCGGATTTTTAATCGTTAATAACTGAAAAAATGAAGCCGAAATCGCAATTTTGTAATTCTTCATTTTCGTCTTATATTGTCTAGGAGAACCACCCCTTAAATTTTCTCTCACCTGTTGCCGAACATCCTGTATAATCCCATCAATCATAACTTCCACGTCATCCATCTTGCAAATTTATTGATGCATGTCTGTATTAACACTGTACTTAGTAGAAGCCGGTTAATAAGATTGTCAATAATGTTGTTGTACCAAAAAGAGGCTTAAAATAATTTTTTATACGGTAATCTGGCAGTGAATTGTTGGTTTACGATTAAAATTGTGAGGACCTATTACAAAATAATCGTCTTTTATTAAAAATTAAGTAAAACATTCCGGTTCTTAAAATTGGACTTGTTATGAGACACTAAAAAAGAAAGTATCTATTTAAACGGTTAAAAAATAATGCAATAGAATAGAGAATTATTATTTTCATTTTGAGAATTTTTTAAAATTAATATACATATTAATATGCACTGCAACTTTATTTATGAATTTTTGGAGCATATAAGTAAAGCTTTGTTTGTTAAAGTGTGATTCGTATCCAAGATATCCACAACATTCAAAGGACATATTTTAGCCCTTTGCACTCGGATGTCCCCTATAAGGAGACATTGCAAGTCTAGAATCGATGGCTCCGAGTACAAAGGGTTAGTATTTAATAAAAGTTTGGTAACTTTCTCCTCATACAAATTAAGTATACACTACGAACACTGATGTACTTTTAGTTCAGACAACAATGGAATATCTATTATAAATATCTGTCAAATAAAAAGTAAGTTGGATAATTGGTTTATAATACATCGCAACCAATTAATAAAATCTCTTGGAGAAAAATATTTCAAATTTTGCCTAAAATAATGAAAATTCATCTTTTGAAATAACATTACTTTGGTTTATATTCTCATTTTATATTCGCCAAAGTTATTACAGCCGAATAAAATATTTTTCTATTTTGCAGCTTGTCACTATCTTTTTCGGTGCAAATGACATATGCTCAGCGCAGTGCTATAGTCCTACGCAGTTTTCACCTGTCCGTTACGCTCTGCACTTACGAAGGGCATTGGATTTTTTGAAAATTGCTTTGCCTCGTACTCTAGTCAACCTTGTGCCAGTTATAGGTAATTAATTATAACGCGTGGAAACACTCTTACGAATTAAGTAACGACATGTCATTTAGATACTGCGTAGCATAGATTTGTTTCTAAAAAGTTATTAATGGTAATACATAAAATCTGATTGACTCAGGAGTCAAGGGAAAAAGTTAATCTCCTGTACGATATTGCGAAATCATTTTAATCAGACCAACACGTCTTAACGATATATGTTTATTTGAAACAAAATGTCTATCAGCATTACGCGTAAGATTCCTAAGAAATGTATACAACTGTTTCTCTGTAATGCTCTGAGTTGGACGGAAACTTTTTTCCGCTTTTTTGCGGTTATGACAGACTGGTTCAGTATTGCGAGACGGATTAAACTTCAGTGTAACTTCTCTAGAAGTGCTGTGATGGCAATTATAGCAATTGTCGGCAGTAAATCATTTTCAACTCTTGTATTGGTCCGGTCAGAATGTAACGCGTGACTTCATACGAGAACTTCTGGTCGAAATTTGTTGAGAGCCTCTATTCAAACTTATACAGCAATAAGCGTTGCATACCACAGCTGGGTAAAATAGTATTCTAAGTCGTAAATAGTAAATAACCCTATTTATTTTAAAGTGTGTGTGCACAACTTTGAAAATAAAACATTTTATTTGATGCAATGAGCTCTTAAAGTAGTATTTAAAAATAGTAGATAATTATAACAAGTTTATATTTCTAATCTCTCGGCAATGAAAAGGGATTCGATTTACATTTTTTTCCATAACGTCATACATTCATACTATGTCCTTCCAAATTTATTTTGTGATTATAGTGATTAGAATTTCTTCATAGTATGATTAAAGTATTTTATGCCAGATTATTGAAATAAAACATTTTATTATATGTTCCACATTGTTAAAATGGAAATCTTTCATTTTATAATTCAGATTCTTGAAATAAACATATTTCATTTCGTGATTTAGATTGTCAAAATAAAGATATTTTATTTTTCGAATTATATATTCTATTTAAAATACTATTCTTTTTAAGCTAAATAAAATCCAAAAATTAAAATAGTGTTTCAATAGTACAAATAGACATTTTCAGAGCTACAGTGACTTTTTTCACTATGCGATAAGTTTCTACAGTTTTCGCGACAAATTTTATTCATCTTTCAAATTAGAACATTAAATAAAAAATTTGTATTTTTACAGCAGTGAATTTTTACTAAATTTCTAATGAATAATTGCAAATATATTATAAATATAAATAAAATATATATAATATATATTCATATATTATTATAAATATATTATAGACATTTATATTTTTACTAGAAAGAAAACAAATGAAAATATGAAAGTAAAATGATAAATATAAAACTAATGTATACATTATTACTTTTACTTATACATAAAATTTTTTTCCTTATAAAAAATACAACAAGCATTATTAATACTAAAACTACCGAGCAATAAATGCGACTGATGAATATTGCTTCGTAATCATGACAAGATTACATGTATTCAGAATTTATACAGAAATGTAATATGTGCTTCAATAGAGAAGTTTATTCGGAAACTAGTAAAAACATTTTTGTAATTTCTGTAATTATGAAAGATAAAATTAGGACCCAGTCATTTCGATTAGTACGGTAGTTTTAGTGTTAACCAAGTTGAATTGTACAAATAATACAATTAAGTAAAGTAGCATTAACGTAAATTATGTTTTGAATTGGAACTATCAATTTTTGTACAGATGTCACAGTGTCCATTAGAGTTCCTCGAAGTGCTATGTGTAGTATTTTGCATCCTCTGTATTGTGCTTGCATGCATAGAGGAGGTCAACCAAGTATTACAGCTTCTAAAATGGCGCAGCTTTATCAACAAGCAGTGGAATCTATGATAGATTCAGGAAGGTAAGAAAGTTAAATATTTAATTATTAACGACGATCGGTCTTATTTTTTATTTAAACGATTTTCAATTTAAGTAGGATTTGTAAAAATAAACATTTCGAAGAACGAAACACATCTCGAAAATATTTTGCACAGACGTTGATCATTAAATTATTCATTCCGTCGAGACTTGATTAAGGCAACAAACTTAGCATAGAAGCAAACACTCTTTTTATGTATACAGAGCACGGATGAATAATATATACAACAAGAGGACACGTGGAGATTTCTTATGAAGAAATTACAAAAATGTAGGATCTGTTACAATCCAAGGCTAAATTTTTTAGAAAATCAACATTGTAAATCCGTTGCGTACATATACGTACGTGTTTATTTTAATATATTACAATTAGGCATAAAAAAATGGAGACCAATTAATAAAAAGATCACACTTTTGTTCATTAAAAATTTTCTTTGTGTGGTAAAGTGTTTTCAAACCAGTTAGTACCGATTAAATGCCATATACCGTTTTCTTTGTATATAAGATGACAATGTTTTTTTAGCTATAACAAGAAATCTCTATCCCCTCTTCTTCTTTTGAAATTGTCCGCTCGACACCGCTTATTGTTAGTACCAGAACGAGAGGGTATTAATTTCAAATAATAAAAATATTACAAGAATTCAATGGTACCAATACATTCCTTACAATTTAATAAAATCACTAGAGAGAAAAGTAAATCTCCATTTGGTTCCTATGTGATTTTTAGTTCTTTTATTTGCGATATTTTATCCTGTGTCAGCGATACATATCATTGCACGGCCGACTATTTTATGGTCCACCAGGCAACTTTGTGAGACCCATAAATTCTCTAAAAAAGCCGTCCCGAGCCATTGTTTATATCGAAAAAAATCTACAACATTGTTGAGATAATAACTTAACGTAATGAGTTAGCCGTAATAACATAGGTACGAAACAGATTTTTACAATTGATTTGTTTTAAATTAAGATTTCAATGAAAAAAAATATGTTATACTCCTGTCTCATTTTTGTACAAGGAATTACCTAATATTTGATTGTACATAAATTTCGATTGTGGGCTGTGTACAATGCTTTATGGAGTTCTCTTTTTTGTCTGGCGGCTCACTGAAATCGTTAAACAAAATTCACGGCACTTTTATTATTATTATTATTATTATTATTATTATTATTATTATTACTATTACTATTATTACTATTATTACTATTTTGTTTTTTACAGTTAGTAAAGATATGAAGGATGAGACGTACTTGGTTTTTTACATATGAACAATTCAAAATTTCGCGACACCCAGTTTGAGAACGACTACTGTAGATGCTACAGAGAAAAGAGCAAATCCTCATATTAGGGTGTTGCATATGAAATGGTACATTTGTAACAGTAAATTTAAGCAAATCTAACTTTTTTATAAATAATATTTATTGATGAAAGTAAGGGCTATTATGAACATGCTCTGTTAATGAATAACAGGTTGCTTGAATTTATTCTGGTAAAAATAGAATTTCTTAGTCGTTCACGTTCTTTGTTTGCAAGATTGTTATCCCGATTCTAGCCTTTTTGTACTATCAACGAATAGTGAATTAATTTAGCATGACATTTTAACCAAACATTACGTAATGCTATCGTCAATATGTTATTTTTCCATTCATACAAAAAGAATACTTCCGTAACTTATTCTTATTCTGAATATGAATACTTTTGTAATTCATACAAAAAGAGTATTGATTAATAATGAAATAAGCTTCGTTTTGAAGTAAAAAAGTAAAAGTGAACATAGGACCTTTACACACCAGAATTGTATCTTAAAATAATATATAAGCTGATTCTTCTAAGTGTGATATGTAATATGATATGTAAACTATTGTGTTATGTATGTGAAAAAATGGATGAAACGAAAGTTGTATAGATTCAAAAGTAGCGTAATGTAATGTACTAATTACTCTTTTCCTATTTTGCTTTTTTATTGAGATATGAAGGCCAGCTTGAGTTTCTTTTTCATAATGAGTTTTTAATATTTCGGTTGAAAAGAGTATATGCAGTGAAAAACTAATAGTTACTGATATATTCTCTATAAATGATGTTCGATGCAAGTAATGCTCAAAATGTTCTTCATTGCAATTTAATGCGTTCGTTAATGCATCGATCGGTAAGCGCGAGTGTTTATAAGATGTGTGTATGTACAACTATGTATGTAATATAACATGCAAGTTCATGTAACAATAATTTCTAAAAAAATGTCTAAATTTTTCTAATTTTATATTCGGAAGTTCCGCGTTATTCATTAAAGAATTGTATCTCAATAACTCTTCGCTTCATATGCCGCTTAATTAGCTTTGTTTGGGGACATCTAAAAAATAAAATTAATCACGAAATACCAACGGTGCCTGAAGGTATGTAAAATCGTATCATTAGAGTATGTAGTGCGATAAGTCAAGAAACACTGTGATGAGTATCCATTTGCACTTATAGATCGAATATGCACATTTATTAATTGTAACATAGAACATTGTGAGCATTACTTGCATTAAGAATCATTTATAGAGAATATTTCAGTAACTATTAGTTTTTAATCTCATGTACTTTTATAGCTATTTCTTCAGGATTATATTCTCTCTTCAAGGTTAAAATTTGTCCTTTACTATAAAGAAATTCAAGGTGACCTTTATATTTCGACAAAAGAGCAAAATAAGAAAAAACCAATTATTAGATTGTATGCTATTCTTTAAACCATATAACTTGCGTTCCAACCATTTTTTCATATATCAAATAGTTTACATGAAAATTTGGTGGCATACTTACTTGAATGACGCTATATAATAAATCCATCAACTGTATCAGTACAGTGGATCCAAAAAGTATAAGCCTGTTTTCATTTTAAACCATGAAGCCTCCAATTTCGCAAAGCCGTGTTCATTTTTCTTTAAGATATTTTAACATGATGTAGCAGATGAAAAACTGAAGAGCCTTTTTTCCTAAAAAAAAAAATACTGTAAATTCAAATCTCTGTAAAAACATTAAAACATTTTTTTCGTGAAAGAATCGTACGCAGATTTAAAGATTGGAGCATCTCCTTTACAACGACACCTTAAAAATTGACGTATGATTTTTTTCACTGTTTTTTAGAACAAAAATGTGGATCAACTTTGTTGGTATAAAGCCCTCGCGGTGTACCTCATTTCACTATGAAATTGACTGTATATCTTTCATTTAAACCTTAATGAAACGAATAGAAAAAATCATACATCAAGTTTTTTTCTGAAGTTGTTGTTACGCCCCAAGAAGGAGAGATTTTGAATAGTATTAGACGCAGTTTAGAGCCTACCTGCATTCACTGGCTTCGGTTCAGGGAATTTAGAATCAGGAACAACGAATACAATAATTGAAAACTGTCAAATAGTGTTAATAATTATATTTATTTTTCTCTTTATATCTACAATTCTTGTAGGTCACAGGAAGAAGCAGAGGAGGAGGAGGACGAAATCACCATATTCTGGATGTTTTTTGCTATTTAGATCAAAGCATTTTCGGCAATTAATTTACCCTCCGATTAGCTAGCGATTCTTCTAAGAAGTCTGTGGTTGCTTATCGATTCCTTTATGTAATTCTTTTCTCATTGTACCACCCCATCTTCTTTGTCAGTCAGTCTCTTCAAGCCGATCAGTGTGGATGGTCCTTTCTCGTAAGGGTAACCGCTCCATGTACTTCGTCGGTCATATCTTATCGTTTAAAGTGTATCCGGCGGTGAATTATTCTGATTATATCCTTTGTAGCTGGTCTGCCCACCAGTCTATCGTGTCCGCGATAATGTTGTACGCTTTGAGATACAATAAAGATATCGTATCTCATTGAGTTCATCACAACATCATCGACTACTCTACCCGCGTTCTGCATCTGCTTTGGTGGAACTCTCAGGCTTCCAGTGGTTACGCTCAATTATATAGATTATTGTGTTTTTTGATTATTGTGTAACTGTCTTGGTTTGCAGGTGAAAGAATGCGCGTCAATTTTTACTTAGTACTTTTATTCCTTTGGTGAGTCGGGTGGTCGCTGTTTATACTTTTTTTCGGAAAAGGTAACGCCTTTTCAGAGGAAGACCCAGTCACTCAATTGGGCGACTATAAACTTTTTGGGACTTTCCTTGACTACGCTAGCTGCGATGCTTGACGCCTGCAAGCGGACATAAAACAGAGTTTTAATAATCTTATAATTACTTGAGGAGTCTTGGAGTTTGAATTCTGAATTTGGTTTCTAAAAGAATATTTAAACTGAATAATATTTTTTCAAAATTCAATTTCAAGGATTCTCAATGAATTACGGAAACTAAATTCTTAAATCTGACGCTGTTAACGTATAACCATACTATTTCCTTAAGATAGTAGTTACATTTCATTTATTGATGTTTCCCGCGTAACATCATTGAAAAATTTGGATTAACGATTAATTTTTATTAATGGCCAACCCACGGGACATGACATTGTAAAGGGGAGACTTTAATCTTCAAATCTACGGAAGATTAATTCATGAAACAAATTTTTCAATGTTTTTCAAGATCCTTGAATGGGTAGCATTTTCGAAAGAAAACATTTCTTTAGTTTTCCACATGTCACGTCGTATGAAATTGTCTTAGGCAAATATGAATAATGGTTAGTAAAAATAGAAATCTGATGCTTTAAAATGAGACCACGATTAGTATTTTTTAGTTTAAGCATCGATCATTTCTCGAAACTGGGAAATTTAGTGTTCGAATATTTTTTGGATCCACTATATTTACTTATTAAAACGCTTCATAACATTTGCATTCTAAAATTGGTCATTTCATATGCAACAACATAACAGTATCAAGACCTTTTCTGTTTTGATCTTATAACATGATTAGTGATCTAGTGACACTACTAATATTAACGTACGTTCAACAATATGTGTCTGCAATGACCGATATGTTTAGTAAATTCTATGCATCTCTTATAGCAATAAAATATGTCAATAACATAAAATGACTTAATTTAAATATTGATTAATGAAAATAACAACGTATAAAATTTGTTTATTTAAGCTACCAGGCTTTATTTTCACTAGTAACTAGACATATATAATCTATACTTCATATATGTTTCGTTATATAACAAATAATTTTTTATAGAATAGTAAAAGTACAGTATAGTAAATAAATAAAAATTCGTAATCTGACAATAACGTATGCACAGAATGTAACATCTAAATAAAACTTACTGCCATTATTATAAAATTCTAGATACATACTATTAGGATTGCAGTTAGTACGTTCATGTTACGTTGACTGTAATATGTACCTACATTTCCCAGTTAAATGCCATTTCGAGGTCACCGTATTCCACGTCGTTGAACTTGACATCAGACACTAGGTCATACTGCTGAGGTGTGCCATTAAAAAAGACATTGATGGAATTTTTAGTGATATTGAAGATAACGCCAAACAGAAGATCTATTTATGTCATAGTATTTCCTCTCATGAGGAAAGAAATGAGCAAGAAATAATGATGTTTGCTGTGACATTATCTTCTGTCTGCAATCTTAATAAGATACATAAGTGTTTTTGCTATAAATTATCCTACATACATTAAGTGCGCATCTGTATGACACGTGTCAGCAGAAAGTTGTTTGGAGATTTCACTTCAAATAATTGAAGAACATTTCTAGTTATATTTATTAATGTAAATATTATGTATGAATTTTCAGGTATGATAAGTCACTAGACTTTACGGTGGTCCTACAACCATTCATTAAATTGTTTAATGCTCCAAATGCGGATCCAAGAAAAGCATCGCCAATCGATCCTACTTTGGTCACGTATGATTGCTTTCATTTTAGCCAAAAGGGTCACGCATTAGGTAAAGTAACAATTAATAATATTGATCTTGTAGCTACGAACTTTTGTCTTAACTCTTTTGATGGTTATTTCGAATATACTCGTCATGAAAATATGACAATTTATTATTTAACGACGAGTATGTTCGTTATTAAAAAGAAACTATTTACTTTCACAATTTGGAGTATAATTTAGGTCAAACAAGCAACATAATCGTAATATTTACACATTTTAGAATAATAATGAACTGAACATTAATAAATAAAATGCAACGATTCAGTTAATGAAGAAAAAATAAGCTATATTCTTAATTTCCAATTTTTCTTTTCCAGATATTTGATTATTTAGTAAATAGAAAATAATTTCAGTTCTAAATATTGATTACCATTTTTTGTTTACAAATTATCCAATTTTAGATTATGTAAACAAAATGAATAAATCTTTAACATATTTGCAACAAAAAAGTCGTCGGAAAAATTTGACATTTTATTATAATTTACTTAAACTTTATAGTAAGTGCATTTACTTTAAATAATTAAACGTACAGATACACAATTTCAAAATAAAACATTAAAGTTTTGAATCTGCAGATTTCATGTGTATTTTTATTATATGTGTTGTTTAATCAAAAAATTCTATGTACATACATTTATTAAAAGCGTACGAATATAAGAATATTAAAAGCGATGTAACAAAAGTTCTGCACATTTTATGAACATTAATTAATTTATTCCTGAATATTAGACAGTTCGGCTGTACTTCCGAAAGGTACCGGTGGCCGATCGAAATGAAATTTAGTGGGTATTATGAGGAATAGGGAAGGACCTCAGACATACAATTTTAGCTTCGGTAATTTATGCGTTTAGAATATACAGGGGTAATTATACAAAAAAGGGTACACCTTACCGATTTTGATAAAATTTAAATATGTTGTAAAACTCAATATTCTGAACAACTTTTTCCTATATATGTTGCCACCGCTCTGCTTTAGTTCCTAAGATATTCTCAAAACAATGTTGCTGCTACTACAATGAGATCTACACACACTTCCGCATAATACAATATATGATTAACATATACGAGTTACTTTATTAATAACAAATAGGCAGGATCACATAAAAGATTTCATGGAATAGATGTAATTCAAGTTGGTTGGGATTAGGTATGCGAGGCTGTGGAGAGGCCTGGCTTGACTACGCTGTCAGTGTTTCACATTTTAACTATTCCAGGCCGTATACTTCAGTATACTTAACAATATAACAATGTTAAAAATAAACTATGTTAGGTTTGGGTTAGATTTGAGTTAGGTGCAGCCACTCCCCCAAAACGATAGACGACTTTTTATTTAAACAAATTCGTAAAAAAATACGGTGACATGTCCGATATAAACGATTACAGTGATTGAGAGGCTTCCTCTAAAGTATCTGTATCTTTTAAACGGATGAATTCTCGAAGTTTAAATTTCGTATTTGTCTTCCTTTCACATTCTCCTTAACATGCTCCAGATTTCATATCGATCAGCGACCGGTGCCTTTCAGAATACTATCCGACAATTCTAAAGACGAAACAATATTTTTCTTTTTTTTACAAGAAAACGTGGAAAAAAGAAAGTAGAAACATACGAAAATACGTATATGAATAGATATCATATAAATATAATATATACATATTACTAATAATAATAATCATAAAAATTCATTTTTGTGAATTTGGAAACATTTTCTCTTGATTTGAAGAATTAAATAAATAAATGTGAGAGTCAAAGAAGAAATCTATCCAATTTAACAACCCAGTTAATCAACATGCATAAAATGTGCATAATGTGAGAGAAAAAATAAATTGTGAAATACAAAACTGAGTGTACTGTACTTTAGCTTAAGCGTCGTGAATTATGAAAATATTGTCACAATCTGATATTTTCACTATCGTCTAACCAGTGATTTGTAAATACATGTGTCAAAACTATCCTATTATTTCGTCGAGGAATATAAACAGTCTTCATGCATTTATATTTTTTATTGACTTATTCGTTGAATGAACTCTAGGCAACGTCTACAGGATATTCTTGCGCGATAACATTAATTATCGATCAGTTCGATGTGTTCTGTTTTTATTTACACACATTCGCTTGTTTTCACTCAATGTGTATTTGTCCTGGTCGTTCAAACGTTCACACATTTACACTAGCCGTTACACTCGCCTTTACAGTAGCCTTTACACGAGTCCTTGCTCTTTTGTTTTTCCATCTTTCTAATAACGAGTTCTTCTGTGCTTTATGCAAATATTTTCCCTAGTTTCTTAATTTAGAAGTATTTAAAATGTCTGTTTATTGCATTTCTGTTTGTCATCTTACAGTTTTCTTATATATATTTGTAAGCATTTCTAGATAACAAAACTTAAGAATTTCAATACAAATTTTGAGTAATGATTCAGTAATTATATTATAAAATTTTCTGCAATATTTAAAAACTGTATCTATTTTATTAATAAAATGTTATCTTCGTACAATATCTTGTGCAAGGTATCCTAAATGTAGAAATAATAAGTAATTGCAAACGTAACAGTATATAATATATTAATCGCATTTTCCTCTTAAATATTAAGAATGAATTATTCAAGATTAACTCCAATAACATTAACTATTTTTAATTTAGAATTCTTACATTCTTAAAAGCATTAAGTAATTAACATTAGATATTTAATACTTAGATTTTTCATATAATAAAATTACTTTAATTAATAAATAGAATTCTACTTTAATTAAAATCAAACAGTAAATTACTAAATCTATTCATAGTTAACATTATCTCTTGTGTATCAATTGTTGTTTTTT
>CM052134.1:2582989-2595898 GCA_028454255.1 Halictus ligatus
GTAGGCTTCGGATAATTATAAACATATTCATTTCCTCAGATTATACTACTAGCATCATAGTAAAAGTAATATTACGTGCTAAAAAGTTCATCGGTACTATGTGATTATTCATTACATTTAACACATTTACAAATACCAAAAATACAAAATTAACAATATAGTTAGGAATAATGATACTTATGGAAATATAACTGTCATTAAAGAATGCTATTATTGTGTTATTGTGTTATTTATGAACAAATGAATATAAAATATAACGTAATTTTAAAATAATCAGGACATAAACACGGAAATATCCGTGTAAGATCCTATAAATAAGTAATGCGCTCAGTGAAAGGTTGGAATGTCGAGGATGTCTACATACTTTCAAACGTGTTTCCGGATATTTCTGGGCTGCGACCTTAAATCTCATGAACAGGTAATCTCACGGAACCGGTACCCTCACATTTATCAACCTGTCGCGGAAGATTGAAAATACGGTCAAAGATGATCAATTTAATCTGGAGGCTTATTTGAAGTATAATTTTCCACTGTATTTAGTCAAACACGATAGTATTACAACTTTTTTGTCTTTTTCTATTAATTTAAGAAGAAAGTTATACATTTAGTCGTATAGAAAGTACTGAATGCAGTTCATTACTTTTCTATTGTAAGGAAAAATCAAATAATTTGGTTATGCTTCACGATTCTGTGAAATGTAATATCATTGTTCATTGATTAACAAATTCATCTACAGGCCTTCAGAAGAACATGCAGCGTCATTCTCGTAGCATATTCATTTTCCTGACATTGTACCAAATGCACTGCGAAGCATAACTAACAATGAGTACCACTACAATTTTTAAGAGTTTCGAATATTTATATAATTATTTCCAAATTTTAATAGCATTAGGTAAAAAGAGTTAAAAAGAAATAACATATGATGAAAAGAATGAAAATATTATTTATTTATAGCAAAATATAACTGAAACATATATTTGAACTACATCTACATGTAGCAGCAATTTATAATAGTTATACGTAATAGCAATATTAAATTTGAACAAAACGGTTGAATTATAAAACAAATTGTTAAAATAAAGAATTTTAATAATGTGTAGAACGTCCTCTTCCTTACGCATTAAATAAAAAATACGGTTAGGGATGCTTCTAATTAATTTGTTCAAATCCAAAAATTATATGTTAAATATCTCCGTAAAAAATCGCCACAAAAAGTTTCATTAAAATCGGCGGCCCCACAGGTATGACCTCTTCTTGTTAGAGGAAACTGATCACAGCTTCGAAATGAGTCCAGGTACATTGTTGTATCATTTTTTAAAGCAAAATCATCACCGTTGAAATATTGACAATACTGTTTGCATCCATATTGGAAAGTTCGTGTATGACTCGGCTGACTGGAATCTGCTATTTTTAAGACGAATCTGGGTAAACTATATTTCAAGTGTCGACAAAAATAGCTTTGTAATTGGGTCGTACTATTTATTACTTCACAAGATTTTAGCAATCGTGTGCGCATCTAGTACTCGGGCTCCTAAAACCGAATGGCAATTCGCATTGTAGGACATAAATCTTGTGATATGTCACAGCGGTCACTGAATCCGCTAAGCTAGCGCGATCCCGTTCGGTTCAATGTCCTTATGAGTCAGCTTATAGTTTAATTTTAGCATGTTAAAATTTTTGTTTCGAAGGAAGACTAGTACAAGAAGATTTTTGTTTTAAATAGATGCTGATATTGGTTATCAGTCAAAAGCAGTGTTGCGTCGCCAGCTCCGATTTCAGTCTGGGTTTACGCTACGATCGCTGAGGTCATTTTTGAGGAAGTCTCCTATTGCCTCTTTAACGAATTTATTGCTTTACGACCAGGGTAAGATTGGTAAATGTCAGCGGATTTTCATGGAGAAGATCAGCTCGACCCTACCGCTCTCGATGGCACGTGACATAGCATGGACCCACTTGTGGCACCAGGGGGCCCGTAATTTATGGGACGGGTTCCAAACCGTCTACTCTCAAAACAATGTACCAGCTCGTGGGCGTTACATAATACCGAAAACCGCCCATAAATGCGATTATTGTTTCCCCACTATTCGAACCCTATCCGTGGAGGGAATCTTTCTAGTCAACGTTTTTCCGATTCTTTTCCATTTTCTTCAGATTCTATCGAACTCTCGCTCTTTTAACATCGCTCTTTTGTAATCACATCACTGGAAAGTAACTATCCTGTCTTACTAAATACATATATATTGTTACCAATATGATAAGATATCACAAGAACCTGAAAACAGCTCGCATACTTCCAAAAGATTATGCGACCACGCGTCACATCGTAATTACTACCATTTTTACGACGTTGGTGACGCCACAACAAGCAGTGTGATCGATAACGACACCTGTTAATGAGATTTTCGAACATATTCCACTCATTACACCTGTAATGTCGGCAGCGCGACGCGAGCACGTGTTTCTCTTTTCAGTTCTCTCCAAAGCTTTATAATGTAAAAGTATGCATCCCAGAATATATAATTAAACAAAACTATCCAAAATATTAAATACTAATGTGAGAAATTTTTTTTGGTTAAATCCTACGTGTTGTCGTGGCGAAACCTCACTCGCAATGTTTTGTTTTTAAAACCAACTACAAACAGGTTATTGAAAATTATACAACGTGATCGTAATTAACTAGTGTTTATTACTCACTACTCTTTATATTTGCTTCCAGCAAACTCTCTTCTTCGTTATTCTTCAACTTTCACCCTTACAATTCTCACTCAGTCTCCCTTTCTCTCTTTCTTCCGGCCACAAACTCGAAACTGTCGATTCTGCTCTAAATACATTTCATTCACGCCTAAGGTTCTCCAAATTACATTGTAAACATCCGTCTCCATTCGTTCTGTAATTCATTACATCCGTTCCAACTCATGCCAAACTTTCACTCCCAATAAAAACCTTACATTAATAAGAGCATTTTTACACAATTCTGGATTAAATCTGTCTAGGCTTGTCAAATTGTACTTTCGAAACATTAATATTATTATTTTACATTCTATATTCGTACATACCATTCTAATGAGTTTATTCCATACATTATCTCTAATATTAATGTCTTGTCGATATGTTGGGCGCTCTACAATTGCGTATGTTTTTAATTTCAAAGTATTTTAGTGGTTAAATTTCACCTTCTGGGACCAAAAATTTGTAACTTTTTTCATATAATCCTGTAGATCTTTACAAGAAAATGCCAAAAATCGATTGTTTCAAACCACTCGTCTTTAAATACGCATAACATTTGAACCAGTAAATTCCTCACATTAACACTTTGATATTTAGCATTTTCTTGTCAAGACCTAAAAGATCATATTTAAAAAGGTTAAAATTTTTGGTCCTAGAAAGTGAAGTTCAGCCATTTTAACATGTATTTTCATTACTCTCGAATTACTTTCAAGGAATGTAAGATCGATGTCTCATAACGTGATACATGAAGAGAGACACGATAAGAAACACACAAGAGAGCACGAATTGAGGGGAAAAAGTTGCCCTCCCTCTGCCAGTACTTATGGGAGTATGCACGACAGAGACAAAACGCGTCACGTGACCGAGACGCGGTGCAAGCGTGGGGAATAGCGCGATAGGAGGAAAAGTTAGAGTGGGGATACAAGTCTTGATCTGACGACAATGTGCGGAGCGAATGCGAATTAAATTAATAAAGAACTTCAGATATATCGTATTACATGACGGTGAACTTCCCTTCCCTTGCCGCCGCGCCGCCTTACCGCCCCACGTCACACGTTATGAAACACTGACGATATCTACACCCGATACGATCGTCAATTAACCTAATCTCAAAATCAATCAACTTCAATTCAATCAGATTAAAACGATTTGAATCAGATTTAAAGTTACAGATCATTTGCTCTAATTATTTTTACTGTTACAAATCAGATAACGTTAGCAGTTAGATACTTCGATATTCCAAATATGCCGCATTTCCTTTATGATAGTGGAAAGTTAAAATTCCATCGGATTGTAAAACGAATAAGTAACACTAACCTTATCGGATGCAAAATGTATCTGGTATAAGTGGTTTTATAAAATTTGCAAGACTGAATTTTTTTTAGATTTCCCGCAATTTTATAAGAATATGGAAGTATCTCTGTAATTTCAATAATTATAGAATAAAAAATGCGAAACTAATTTAATTTAAGCGAATACGAAAATACCATACATAATTAAATTGATTCTCAAATTAATTAATTATGGTTGATTAAATCAAACGAAGAGCAAGTAGTACGTATGTGTGAAATTATAGTGCATCACTTTCTGACGCAATAGAGCTGATTCCACATAAATGCTCCTAACGGGTTATGTACATGACCTAAGCCAGGCCGCCAATTCCATTTCTTAATTGATAGAAAGAGAATTTCCTCCTGTCCACTGTTCAAAAGTATTATATAATCCTCTTGCAATAATTGACATTTTTGTTCCTACATGTGATTGTTAAATATTATCAATTCTTTGTACTCAAGTATCAAGTGTTTGCAAAGAATTGATCGTCCGTAATATTCGTGTCATGAATGAATAATATTGTTTTGATTTTATTGAATTTGGAGTGTGATGATTTTTCTAAAGCCCACCTGTCTACACAAATCTGTTTCATCCAAAAGGTGATCGTTTACAGAAACCGATTGTGCTAATTTTTAAATGTCTGTTTTACTGATAACAAAATGATATTTTTCCATAAATCAGGAAATGCTATAACTGACATATTCTCTATTCGTAATTCATAACAACACATCGAGATTAGAATGCTTCTAACATGTATAAGTGAGGGATCCTATTTATAAAAAATGACATAATATAGTTGCGAATCCTCAAGAAACAAAGAACTATTATAAAAATTGATATTGAGTTAGACCACATGAAATTGCCCTATTTTATTGATATCGAGTTAAACCATATGAAATTGCCCTATTTTACAAAATAAATTACAAGACCTACTTGAATTTATCAAGGAAACCAAACTGATGAATCAAATAATGTAACCTATCTTTGCTTACATTATGATGTCGCTAATAGCCTAGCAGTTGATGCGACATAAATCCACAAAATAAAAGAAAGAGTTCTAATTGTTTTTAAAATAATAGTTTTTATGTAATGGAAATTAAAACAACCTGACGTTAGTGATTTCCCTGTTGGGTATAAACTGACACATGAGTTAGCATTCCTTGCTTAAATACATTTTACAAATGCTGTGCCTACTAAATTCACGAAAAACTACTTTTGAAAAGAAATACTATATTCTATAATAAATAGTGAATATTCCTCTCGAAAGGAATCTCGCAACAAATTAACGTACATGCACAACGAATTACCAAAGGTAAATTTATTTTTTAACATGACAATACTGCCATTTACCGAGCTAAAATTGTAGAACAATTTTTTCAAAGAGAAAATGCATCAGTTATGCCATGGCCAGCACGAAAACAGTACGATAATATTCAACAATTAAAAGAAGCTATTCAGGTAAAATGGGGTAATTTGTCGCAGGATACAATTAAAAATACCCATTATTAATTTGCTGTTAATTATTATGTAAGTTTCTTTTTTGTGGAAATATATGTATAAATTTTGTAAGTGAGCTATCATTTCGTCCTCAGCATTTGTATATTTCTTCTACAGTAACTCCAAGTAATATTGGCACGCTCTTAAAAATCGCATAACATTGTCAATATTGGAGTATACTACTTGAATTTTTTTGGGAAGTTGGAACAATTGGTGCGCTTACATAACGTGAAAAAAATGTTTGATTAAAATTACAATTGGTCGAAATTACACAGAAAGTACTAACAGTTGTAGTTTGCAACTTTTTTATGCGGGCTTATATTAAAAATTTAAAACGTACGTTTTGTACATCTGGATGAACTATACATATTCTAAATATTTCATCTAAATCGGTCAACATTACACTGAGCTACAAACGTTTAACAATGAAAGCTTACGGTTGAATGTCGCAGAATTTTGGCCTTCTCAGGGAATTTCGTCCTTACGTGATCATTTTGTAGTTCATTGCAACGTTCATCGATTTTGTTGAAATTCTAAGCCCACATAAAAAAGTTGCAAAATACAACTGTTAGTACTTTCTCTGCAATTTCCACCAATTGTAATTTTAATCGAACATATTTTTCGCGTTATGTAAGAGAAGCAATTGTTCCAACTTCTCAAAAAATTCAAGTAGTATACTCCAGTATTGACAATGTTATGCGATTTTTAAGATTGTGCCAATATTAGTTGGAGTCACTGTACTTGCTCAGAAAGCTAGCGAGGTCAACCTTATTTACAAAGAGGTTTCGTCTCTGTGCGTAATAACAATTATGGTATTATGTGTTGCATAAAAAAATTCTAAATGATCTTCGAGAAATTAAAGATAGCACGCATGTGTTATCATTTTGTCCGGGACAATATATTCATATTTAATATTCATCTCTATCGAAATGATGAATAGTTATAGCTATAGTATGCTACTTGGGAAACCACGATTCAAATTCCAAACGAAACGAATACTTTTTTTGGTTTTCATTGCTTCCTTTCACTGTTTTAATTGCACGTGGCGACTTTATTTAAATTGTACATTACTTAAAATTAGTATTCCCGTGAAAAAAAAAAACAAAACTGCACGTGTTTTCAAATGCCTCGTGTAGTGCATCGTTAGCATTGCAATGTAATTTAAACCGTTTACTGAAACTAGTAATGTTCTATCGAACAGTTTTAAGTGACTATTAAGTACGTTTTGATATATTATTTTCATCTGTTTGCAATCATTAAAAAAGTAAATAAATTTCTACGTAGTTTCCATGTCCTGTAATTAAAGCAGACAATTTTTATTTTGCATAAAATTCCGCAATCTAATAATAAAATTACAAACACGAGACCTAGACAGAAAGTTTGATTTGCTCCCATAAAAATGTGCATACATATATTTTGCATACATTTATGCAGATTTTATGGATATACATGGGTTCTTTGATTTATACGAAATTCATCAATTTTTTACACATTTACGACATAAAATGTCAGAATATCCGCAGTATGTATAATGTTATCTTCAGCTTGATCAATTCGGAGGTAAACACGAATTTCAGATGTTACAAAACAAAAAAAAATATAATAAATTTGGCTGTAATGCGGTTTGACCAATCAAAGTTATGAGCTGAGATTTTGGGAAGGGGAGACTTTATTAGTTTTGGAAAAACCAAAATGGATTTTTGTGAAAAACCATCAAAAAAGACGTTTTTGAGTTAACCCGTTACATATAATTTCTCGTTATGTATACCCATAACCTGAATATAAATAATTATAATTAATTATTACCTCTGACGATTCTCACATTCGACAATTTAACATTAAATATATCGGATTATGTTATACTTAACACATAGATTGTATAAATAGATTATGTTAATTATATTATCTACGCCTGTGTAGGCAGAATTGAATGTATCGTATAAACAGTTTTTCATTAACATCTCAAAAACCAATAAAGGCCGTCCATTCAAATTTTATATTCAGTTTTGTTCGTCCTATTTCTCCTCCTCAGAATCTCAGCTTCTAATTTTGTGTGGGTCACATGGCTCTATAGTTTAAAATTTTTAATATTATCTAAAAAAAAGCTCAAAACAAAAAAGGGATTGAATAATTATCCATAATGTAGCTAGTTGTATTTATTTATTTAGTATTTCAAATAACTAGTTGAAATCATTTATTTTCAATACCGTTATTTCAAAATAAAAATAATATTGATTCTTTTTTAATATTAACAATTTGAAATATTATATTATTTGCGACACTTCGCAAATAATGCGAAAGTGAACTTGAGTGAAAGTCTCAAATCTCTGTTTAAACAAATTGTATGGTTCTTTAATGGGAATTTATTATTGATCCATTACAGTATGTCACATGCAAAGGTAATTCTTAAATGTCCTTGTAGAAGAACATCGGCGTTGATATTGTGCAAACTATCGATTGCATAATATCCAGGGTTAAAAAAATATTGTCCACGAGACAGATAATTTTCTGAAAATAAGCGGATAAATTTATATATACGAAACACAGTTTCTTCACTGATAAGGATTGCGATAATTACGATTAATCTCCGTTCAAATGAAAATAATAATAAGTGTTAAAATAGTATGAGGCCGTTAAAAGTTACTACAGTCTGTCGTACAGCTTCATAAAAAATGTAATTAGAAAATTAATAATTCCAGTAATTTTGTCATTCATTAAGAATAACTCAATTCCTGCTACATACGAACTGATAATTATCATTTTATTACTTTTTCTCGTATGTTTACATTACATTAGGTTCTTGAAAGTAATCAAAATTAAATAATGTCAATTAAATGTTCTCGTTTTTAACACAATCTTAGCATTATAACATCATTATAGCATTATTGCATTACAACTATTATATTATTTTCGTATTTTTTAAATTCATTGATCGTTCGCTTTCGATCATTCGCATTATTGACCTTCATTCAAGTTAAAAAAAGAATCTATGTGTTCATTATAATATCGTTAACTTCGTACAAAACTTATATATTTATTTTTTTGTTTATTTATTTATAATGATCGTATTAGCAAGAAGATTATAAATTAATAATATTTAATTAATAAAGTTTAAAAAAGATTTACATAAATTATAAGGATTATACAAATAGTAGAGGCAATATTTGTTAAATATTTGTACGTAAAGATTTATGTAGCGTTGATAAGTCTACGTGTTAGGTCATAGTGAGTACCAGGGGCACGGCCACAAGCATTTGTGCTGTTTCGTGTCACTTAGGCCAGCTGACGACGCTAAGAAAAGTTCTCACATGTAGTTCTTCGAACGCAATAGTTTTACTGGTACAACGCAGTTCACGCTGTAACTAGAGCACATGATAACACTTACTATAAATATTACTTTATTCGCATTTGAAATTACATATTCTTTTGTTTTAGATTTCTACAGTGTTTAATGGGGGAATCGAATCATTGTAGTTAATACATTTATTACATTGATAACAAATTTCATTAATACGGAAAAACAATGGAAAATTGATACAATAAAAATAGTACACTTATATTACTTTAAATATTTTTTCCAGCGTCCTTTATTTAGTATTGTAAGCAGAGTGTCAATTTTTTTAACTATGTCTAATCATTTTTTATTACATCAACATTGAGATCTCAAGTCATTCTAGCTGTTCACTCCACTCCCATGAAGCAAGGTTGAAATAATAGGCGTGGGGTGGACAGTTATTTTGACTTTAACTATCCTTGTTATCTTTTCTCAAATAATCTACTATGCATTTTACACAGTTTTGTTTAAAATTAGTGGATAGTTTACAGTTTGTATAATTTGTTTAGAAAGTACAAGATTATATGAAATTACGTATTATGTTATGTTATACAGTATAAGAGCGAAGGGGGAAGTCCTCGCCAAAGACGAGAGGCAAGGCTTTAATTAATTTTTCCCAAATGTCTTTGGGTTTCCCAGTCGTAAGGCATAAATATTACATCCACTTTGCGGTAATACATAACATCAATGACTCAGCAATTCATTTAGTGATTTAAACTTTATCTGGAACATCTTCTACGTTAACTTCTTGATATTTCCCAGTTCGTAATGGTTTCTTTTAATGAACTTTTTCCGGCTAGCGCGTTTATATGTACATATATCCACTTGAATAACGACTCATGCATTTTTTAGATTAGCATCAATACCAGTTTCATTTGCAATGCACCTCGCTCTAGACTCAATAGTACAGTAGAGTATAATATAGAGTATAGTATAGTATGGGAAATTTTCAAGATAATTTCTTAGGTGTCACGTTTCAATCCAGTAACTCGATTTACTAAAAGATAAACCATTACGTTTAACATACGAGATAACTATACTTTTCATTACCAGCCATTGTGTTTAATATATGAGGTAACTGAAATCAATTTAGAATCTAAATTTTAGATTACAACTGATTACAATATACATGTGTAATGTGGACAATAACATGACTTACAGTCAAGTGATTTAAGATAACATTTAAACTTGTTATCATGTTAATTACTACACCTGTTATCGTAATTATTGGAATGGCGACCATTCTCATTCATATTTAGATATAAACGCGATATCTACTTTTTACACTATGGACAAAAACAGCTTTATGAATTCCCTAAATTACATAAAAAATAATATTATTTGAGTACATTCATATTATGTTAATATAATATTATGGGAAGAGCTGTTTCTTATTCTATAAAATGCAAATCAAATTTGTTCAATAAAATCTGAATTTTTTTAAACGGTATACGAAACAATTTAAAACTAAAATTAACTTTAGAAATTGGTAATGAACCGATAAAAATGATAATTATTACTAATTTATAATTACAAATTACCGTAATTAAACGTATAAACTAAAATCTGTAAAAGTATTTGTGAATAAGAAGATATCTCTTTTGCAACAACTTAATAGAATACAAAAAATAATGGGAGACTTATTTTATTATTATTGTGTTGCAAACTTTATACATCTACTAAGCATAACATTTATGAATGTCTGAATCGTGACAAACTAATTTTTCAATTAAATCAAATAATATTTTTTAATTTAATAACAACGCGTTAAACCCCATAAAAGAAAAAACAAACGTAGACTTTAATCCTGAATATTTGAACTTTCGCGATGGTAATCTAATTTTGTACATAGTTTTGAGGTACAATTATAACCATAATTATAAAGATCCATATATTGAACAAACTATTGATTAAAATCTTGCACTTTATTTTGAATTTTATATGAAAATGTCGAAGATAGTCGCTGCGATATAGTTATAAATAAACAACATGTAACCTTTCCTCTTGGCACTGTTACGAGCCAGGGCTGCGAGCAACGCGAGAAGCCGGCGAGGGTATTATTACCCCAGAAATACGGTTTCAATGTTAGTTAACACGTTTATGGACAATAAAAATTTCAGTGGGCTGAAATAATAGACAGGCAATTTTTCTTGAAACTAATTGTACTATCCGAAATCTGATTAAACATAAACAATAATAATAAGTTAACTGTCATTAGTAATGACAGTTGGTCATTATTTGGAAATGTATATTAATTACAAAAACTTAGGGTTGTATAAAATTAAATGAATAAAAATTGGCTTTATTTGAATGCTATAGCATTCATGTCATTTTGCATCACTGTGAAAATGAATGCTACAACATTCACGTCCGCGAACGTGTTAAGGTGCGCGGACGAACCCAATGTGAAATCGGGGAGCCGCTAGGATAATAGACATCGAGGACGAACCTGATGCGGAATCAGATAGCCTCTGGGAATTGAGTCAAGCGCAGATGAACCCGGTGCGAAATCGGGGAGCTGCTAGGAGAGTCAAACTTCGTGAATGAGCCGAATGCGAAATTGGGGATTCATTGGGAGAGACGCGTAGGCGAACCGGGGAGCTGCTAGGAGGTTGTGTAACAGCGCGGATGAACCCAATGCGAAACTGGGAAGCCACTAGGTTGGAGAAATCTTTGTTGGATGAAGGTCTGTCGCGGACGAACCTGATGCGACGTCAGGGAGCTGCTAGAATAGTTGGAAAGCCTCGTAACTTATATAATTATTTAATTGATATAATCCGAACGGTAAGATTGTATCGTGTGGGAACGTTAAATTATTGGATTAAAATATTAGGCAATAATTAAAGGTTTAAAATAAGTGTTCTAACAAGAGAAATATATTCTGAATTGAAAATTGTATTACAACTGTTAGTGTCGCGAATGAATTTATAGTCAGAATACAATTAAAGAATCTTTACCTATGATGCACGTTTTTGACGCACTGGCAATGCGGGGTCTGAGAGCAATTATGAAATGCCAAATATAATAGAAGCTATACCGAACTAACGGAATCCATAAGACTAAGATTTTACTTTAACCCGATCTCACTAGAATTGACTCTTATGAGTGTGATGCGACGTGGCTTTACACGTAACTGCACGACTACTGACCGACGAGAATGAAATTGCACGAATTTATATACCCTGAAAATGGAAGGAGTGCTTTGTTTAAAATTTGATGTCACATAGGGTTACATTCACATTTTTTGTCACTTCTAATGAAAACCAGGCCTCAATTAGATTTTCGTTAAAAGGGGGTTAATGGAAGGTTATCTATGCAATTTCTATCAGAAACTTAATTAACTTAATTATGTGTACTGATTGGCACACAAAAAGACAAAAAAAAATGTATGCAATTAAGCATAGTAAGCAAAGATACATTTGAGTGGTACCATCATCGATTACGCATAGCGACGGTCCTGGGGAGTCGAGAAAAGGCTGCAACGATGGTCTGGCGTGAACGCGTCGTGTACCAGCTATCAATGAACATTTTCTTAACCTGTTCATATACTAAGGGACCAAATGCTTTCGTGAATGGTTTCTTTACCAGAAACGTCTGTAGAATGCATTTCTGTATAGCAAATTTCTCCTAGATAAAGGATTTTTCACGTAAATACAAAAGAAAATAGGGCATAAATAGAGCGTATAAAGTACTCGCTTCGGCCCTTTTTCAAACTTTAACAACAATTTACAATTGTTAGGAAGTGCATAAAAATATAATTAGCTATATGACCATGTAGAGGAGAGTTGTTGGATTTTTCATATCTAATTGTACATATAAGCAAAAATGATCTTTGTGTTGAGAAACACTTTTGAGTGCCAGGAACGCGGAGCCTGAATATTACTCTTAGCAATGGGTCTCCGGCAGTACGCCGACCGGGTCGGGGGGTGTCATAAACACATTTCAGGCCCAGGCCTTTTCTTTCGTTCCTGGCTTCAAACCTAAGCAACGGAAAACCGTTGCTTAGGTTTGAAGCCAGG
>CM052134.1:2595998-2669341 GCA_028454255.1 Halictus ligatus
TTTGAGTGCCAGGAACGCGGAGCCTGAATATTACTCTTAGCAATGGGTCTCCGGCAGTACGCCGACCGGGTCGGGGGGTGTCATAAACACATTTCAGGCCCAGGCCTTTTCTTTCGTTCCTGGCTTCAAACCTAAGCAACGGTTTTCCGTTGCACATTTTTCGTCAGTCTCGTCCAGAGTATCGAGGTGTCAGGATCTAAAGTAGTCCTTCCGAATCTCTTTAAATAAATCAGTTTTCTTATTAAATCAACTGAGTGTTTATTTATTATAAACCCCATATCCCAATAAGAGTCCCTTTTATCTTTTGACTCAAACCTGAACTTTATCGCATATTATTTAGCTTTTGCGTAACACGACATTTTGTATCAAAATCATGCATTTTTAGAAAAACCAATATTTTTCGAAAACGTTGCATGATAGGGCAATTCTACTTTCGGATTTGGCTTTAGAATGACAAAGTCTATAAGAATCATCCAACAGATATTGCAAAACACGAAATAAGTTTTATTTTGTTAGACAGTGATATTTATTAAATCCGGAAGAAATTCTTCAGAATAAATCACAAATATTTGTTTTTAAGTTAGTAACCAGTTGAAATGATATATATTTGAATATATTTACAAATGCTAAGGAAACAAGTTGAAGAGCTCAGGGCAACAAACATTCAGCTCCATTTCGACTTTAAAAGAACAAATTTTTTCGATAGTTGGGTGCAACAAACGGTCATGTCATGAGACGTTTGTGACTGTTTGTTGCCCCGAATGAGATAAAATTCTCCCAAAAATGTATTGTTATTCCTATAGATACGTTCTTCGTTTGGACGAAAGTACATTGCAAATCTTATCGGCTTCTTTTGATGGTTCACTTTCATCATTTTCATCATTATCTCGACTATTGAAATAAAATTAATAAAATTAATCAACAAAAAATACCACGTAACCTGCATTTTAAAAAATGGTTTTTATGAAATCATAGTTGTCATTATATCTACTGGCCTTCTTTCGCTTGTGTAAAACCTAAAATGTACTTATCTTCTGCGACTTTATTTTCAATGGCATGAAAATCTTTAAATATCTTCAATTTCTCTTCATTTGTAAATTTACTAAAACATTGTTATTTGCACTCACAAGAATCGCCGATTTGCCTTACTGGTTTTTCTTTATTGCGCACAGTAAAATTACTTTGTCCTCCTTTTGCTTCTGTCTTTTATTTCGTAACCAATTCTCTGGATTTCGTTTTTTTTTTCTTACTTTGGTACTGTTGTCAACGCATTCACCGTCGTTTTCCATTATTCACTAATACAGTTCGATCGATTCTGTGACTCATATGACTATCGTTACTTGGTGTGAATGTCGAATAACACAAATTCCGGGCAATAAACGGTCACCTCATAGGTGACCACTTATTGTCCCGAATGTTTACAGTCGTTCTGTCTGTTTTTTGTTCCGAACATCTATATGGAAGTCAGCCATATAGATTTTCTAATCGTTCGGAACAGAAAACAGACCGAACGACTGACATAGTTAAAAACAGACAGACTTAGACTGACTGTCTAAGTAAGTCGAGCCGATCGTTTGTTACCCTTGTGCACTTCAATTGCAGCAATCATGTTTCTATTCTATCATGCTTTTGAAAATGTAAATACTTGTATAATTCAACTAATCATAAAGGCTAATTAAAGGAAGTTATTATTGTTAGGAAATATATCGATATCGTGTTTGGTCGTCATTACGGGTTCCATGCGAAACGATCGCGGCAATAGATAATGTTCCTATTTATTTATGTTTATTTAAATATATATTTATTTTGTGTGTGCCAAAGTGCGTGAACAATTCATTTATAACCTAATCCAGTAACAAACTGACAATTATAACTTAGTTAATAGCAGAATTAACTATTTATTGTGATAGTAAATGTGGCATTTATGAAATATAATTGTCATTAATGTAAAAAACGAACTAAAATTTGTATTAATATTCCTGTGACTAGATATAAATGATATCAAAATTATAATTCCAATTGTAATATTTATATGATATAATATGTGCAATGAATCCGTTTTTTGTATTCAAGCAAGAAGTGCTACAATAAATTGTAATTCGACATAACTTAATGCAACATATAAATACTAGATGATATTTATAATTCAAATACGTGCACTGTAATATTTATTTGAATGTGTGCAACAAAAAAACATTACTAAATCATTTCTATTCCTTATATCAACATAATTTCTATAAATTACATAATCATTTATATTTATATTATTCAAACAGATCAACTTCGTTTTACTTCTATGTATGTAAGTTTTCACGAACAATTAATATTAATAGTGAAAGAGTGCTTAAAAATTGTATGTATTTATTTTATAATACAGTTTTGAAGAACAGCTGAAGAACTTAAACAATTCAATGAATAACGAATTAGACGAGATTCAAGGAAAGTATGGTTACGGTTTGATTAATCGAATGATTGACGATAGAGTCGCAATATAACAAAAAACCGTAGCAATTATCTAATTATCGTAAAGATAAAAAATTGTCTGGCGTACTATATGATGATTGCATCAAACACTGCCCTTTATAAATATGTATGTATGTATATATGTATGTAGTTTCGTATTCATGGAAATATAAGGTCGTCTGGGAAAACTATTTTTTCTTTTTAACCGTAAGACACTGATTACTTTATAATGTAGTTCACTTGCTTTTTAAATCCCTTCCACTGTTTCAACACCCAAAATAGGAGTGGTATTTACTGCATAATATTAGATTTCCATTAACATTAACAACACTAAAATAGCTTATTGGTAATCCTCATAAGTTAGAAAATAACTATTCAATTTTTGAAAGATATTACATTGTACCATAATATATTCTAAAACTCGTTATGAGATACCTACTGAATTGAAATGTTATAATTGCAAATAATATAAATAAATAATCGCTAATGCGTTTATAAATAAACGTAATTTTAAAAACAAATAAATATTTATTCATATTAAGATAATCTATTATTTGAATCAAGCAAAGAGATGCAGAATTGATAGAGCTATTAGAATTTTAATAATACATATTTCTGGTTTTACATATAAGAATATTGATGTATTCTAGTTACATTTACGTATATTTATTATATATAAAATTGGAATTAATACAGGTGAAATAATTATTTCAACAAATATTTCATACTCTTAAAGTCATTCTACATATAAATATAATGATATACGTCAATACGTATCCAAAAATACTTTATAGAGCAAATATTGTTAATAATACACAAGAGTTTAATTATTGTAGAATAGCAGAAATGTGTATTTCAAGTAACTATTTTAAATTTGTGCTAATAAAATACGTAGGTAATTGGAATACATATTATGTATATTTGTAAAATCAAATAAACATTTAAGTCTATTTCCATTAACAAAATGGTAAATCATTATTTTAAATTGACTAATGTGAGCACAGTTAAGGAAGGTATCTCTAAAAATTATATTCTTTATTTCGAATACTATTCACTTTATTTCGAATACAAGGGAAACTCAAACGCAGTACATTTAAATTTCGATATACATTTATTGAATTATTATATTATATTATATTATTATGTGCCATTTTGTTCCATAATCTCTCTCCATCTTTCACGCCACTTGCGGTTTTCAGCGAAAAACTTTTAAATATGATTTTTTGTGTTGACCAAAGAGTTAAAGTTTTTATCATTATCGAAATTTTGTATTGACCTAAAGAGATCAAAATCTGAGGATGTAATGTCTAGTTAATAGGGTAAATGGAGTAGCACATTCCAACCAAGGTCCAACAGCTTTTGGTATAAAAAAGCATCAATCATTCCATATTTAAGAATATATAAAACTAACAAAAATTAATGTATCCTAGTCAAACTTTTTTCTAAAAATGCCTGAAAGATCACCTTTTTAGACTATGTACACATACCATTTGTTTTCAATCATTCTGGCATATTCAGACCTACCCCAATACCACCTATAGAAAAACGGCACGAACTTTCCGGACAACCCAATATTAAGTAGTAATCTTTGAAAGTATTTTTATTGTGTGTTTCAACTACTGTTCTACCCAATATTTTCACCATTTTTTGTACTTAATAGAGACATTTTTATATCGACTAAGATCAGAGAATTTATTTATTCGAAAAAATGTACAAAACAAAAACCATTTATTGTATAAAATTAATACATTTACATAATTAAATTTTTCAAAATATTGTTATTAGAATAATGTTATTTAGAAGATGTAAACAACACGTGTCATTGAAATCTATTAATGTTTTTGTACACGTGCGCATATGTTACTGAAAAGATCATAAATTGCATTTTCTTTGAATATGAACTAGGAAGTAAGATCTTATTATATATGGTCAGATGTTGTTATTATATAAACAAGACTATTTACAAAAAATGCAGGAAAACTGACGAATAATTTCAAGGAGTATTTTTGTAGCACTTTCGAAGAATTGATTACATAATATAACCGTGGCGAGAAAAAAAAACATTTAATCTAACATTAAGTGTTCATAAACGTACAGAATGAAACTATTTGACGTAACCATTTACGTAAACCATGTAAAATTGTTGTGAATTGTTGTAAAAACATACACGAGCGTACGTTTTCTTTTTAAGGTGCATAAAAAAGATGTCGTCAATTGTTTCGTAATCTTGAAGTATGACGTCTCAGATTTTCGGTCTTATTTTTAGCGAGAACTGTGTATGGACGGATGATGAACAAGCAATTTTTATATTCATCTTGGAAATCTTTCAGTGGAAATGAAACGTCGACATTTGCATACATTTTAAAGGATAATCATTTATTGTCAGATCAATGCGAAATGTTTAGAAAAGAAAATGGCTACACTTTGAAGTGGACATTATTAAATAATAGTTACTCCTCTTTTTATCATTCGCGTTCTAAATTATTTATAATTCCACAAATCTATTTTTGTTGTTTAAACAAATTATTAAAAAGTGTAGTTAGTGCTTTTCAAGGAGGACTTGAAACGGTTCTGAAAATAATTGTTTATCGCCTGACCGTGTCCTTTAAATTTTCTTTGTCCCAAGGTACACACACACACGATTATATTCTGCCACGTTGACACGGTCACATGAAATATAAATAGTTGTAGACTTTTATCTGTGTATACACGTATGTGTATATCTGTGTATACACATGTATGTACGTATTACTCGATACTTTAAAACTTTTTTACTCGATGAATAGAAGGTGTTGATGTAGAAACCGTAGTCAACAACAGTTTTCTTTTGTTATAAAAATCATGACACCTCTAACACCCTGTACAATTGTTTCTTTTTTTTCTTAAATATTTTATAAAACATGTACGTATACAGAAAAATGCGGTTATAATAATTGGAGATATCAATTACGAAAAATTTAATGCACTAATCGATTGTATAACCGTTTAAGAATTGAAACACAGGGTGTCCCAGATTTAAAGTGCCAAACTTTGTCAGTATATTCTACATATAGGTCTAAACAAGAACGACATGTTATATAGACATGGATTGTATAACGCTTTATTAAAAAGTTATCAACAAAAATACAGAATTCTAAGGGAACAGTTAAGCAATATTTAAGCGTTAAACAATATCTATGTAACATTTCTTTCTTATTTAGACCCATAGAATATGGACAAAGTTAGGGACTTTAAACCTGGGACACCCTGTATAGAAGAGAAGAAATAGTTTGGAACTGAGATAAGAACCGTAATCGAAACTGATATCACCTAGAAATTTTGGTTCTTCGTAACAGTTATGCGAAATAAATGTTCTGCATACTATTTTAAGCTCTGTTTTTAAGTAAATCTATTAACAGAAAAGCTATAAATTCGTCTTACTATATATTTATAAATTTCTTAATTAATTAACTTAGCTGACAATAATTTTGTTTTCTTACATAATTTCAATCATAATTTGAAAATTTATTTAATTCTTGTTGGCTGAAGTATGTAGTGTAATCGATGTATGCAGTAATGCAGTATGATCAATGTGTTAATGAATGTATTTTTGGTGTAGAAATCGAAATACCATTATCCTCGTTTGTTGTTATTTATTCCTCCGTCTTCATTACATCTTGTACGCGTTTAATGTCCTATTTTAATATTTATTATTAGCTATTTTATTTTTTAAAATATATTACGTTTATATCTTGTGCTAATTCTGTCAATTTTACAGCAAAAAAATAAAAAGAGATATTATTAATATCAACATTATTTTTCAAATTAAAAACAATTATTTGTGTTTATCTAGCAAAAACAATGTGAAACGATATTAAACTAATGTAGGAGGTATTTTGTACAATAGAATAAGGAGATGGAGATTCAGGGGAAAAGACAACACTAGAATAATTTTGAAATAAATATTTATATTTTATCTTACGCAGACTCAGTACAAAACAAATAAATTAATGGGTACATTCGCTGTGCGGTGTTTTCGTGAGTACATGTATACTGAATCTCTAATAATACTTAATAATGCTTAATACTGATTTACTGACTAGTAACAAAGCATTTAAAACATACAACATGATAACAGAGTTGAATAACAATTGAAACGCATTCTTCAGAAGGATTCTTCCTCAACACGATACAAGTATCTTTGTACATCTTAAGTTTCAACAAATATGGCAAGCTGTAACAATTGAAATGTGGATGCTTCATTCAATACATAAATAATGTGATGGACTAAAATCTACTATAAATGATCTCGATTAAATGTAAGATGTATTTGGAATAGTTCTAAAGTAGATACATTCTTTGGATACATTTCAACCCAAAAACTGTAATTTACGGTTACAGGAACAAAGATTTTACTAGAAATTTAAAACGAGCAAGTAATAGAACAAAATGTTACAATTGCAGTTTCTATTAATGATTAGTAGACTGCGGATTTTATAATAAAAATTAGTAGATCAAATGCAAAACAGTAAACTCAAACAGTAAACAATAAAACAAAGCATATTGCAATTATTAAGAAAAGAAATAAATGTAGCTGCTGCAACATAAAAATAGGTCAGACTATTATCATTTCGCATAAAAATCCACAGTCTAATGATTAATTATTCAACTTTATTTAAAATCGAATCGTTAGTGGGTCTTTCGAATCGCCCGATGGATTTTGTATCTCAGATATGGTCTCGCTTACATATATATATGTACATACATATCAAGGCAGAATTGAACTTTAATTACGACCCAATTCCGTCTGAATTAGAGCTGCACACGTCTTTCAAAATGCAAGACAATCTCGAGCATCGCTTGTTTGAAATTTTATTTTAGTTATACTATTATATCTCTACCTATAAATCAGAGCTGTTCAGCGGTATGCCCGTGCAGGCAGCGATTTTCTTGCCCTGAGGGTATACAGAACGGCGGGCACGAAGCAACACCCCTGCGGGCAAGGCTGTGTGTATATACCTGTCACACACATTATCACAGCTAAGTCACTTGCCCGTAGCTGTGGCCCATGAGCATCGGCGGACGCCCTTGCCCGCTAGTCGACATGTCGAACAGCTCTGATATAAATAATTTTTTCTTTCTTTTTTCTTAAAGTGATTACTTTTTGATTCACGCCAAAAGATTCGCGAGCAAAGTAAGCTGATTTCCATAGTTTCGCAAAAATTACGCAACATATTAGTTTCTACATTTTTTCGAGATTCCAAACGAAAGTGATCTAAACAATACAATTTGTGATATATTTTCCCGGGAATTTTCGGCGAGGCTATTCCCACGACCACTCACTTCGACGGTCCAATTTCTGCACCCGTGTATCAACGGCTCGATAATCCAAAAATATCTTCGTCCGCAAGAAGTCAAAACATCAAAGCCTATCATCGCGTAAGGCCGTTCGTCGACGTCCATATCCTTTGATCATCCGACCGATTAAAGGCCGCGATAATCAATTTTCTCCTCGGAAGCTATCTCCGTCATTTGATGGCTCCTTGATCGACTTCCCTCCTATCTCCATAACTTTCCGTCGCCATTAACGGACCGGATCGGCAAGTTATCTGGGCTGTAGCGTCACGGAAGACTGACAACTCTGTTTTCCTCCATTGTCGCTTCAGAAAGCCGGAGGAAGAAGAAAGCTGTTCCTCCTTGCGTGGTTCACTTTCTGCCCCACTGCAGAACCCGGTGCCCGTGAGAGAATCTACTCAAAGATCCATTGCTACCTTTGGAACTATTGCTCCCTGCGCTGCACACGCTCTCCGATCTCATGATGCTCTTCTTCGTCGGATCCAGGATCTTGTCTAGCATCTGACGGATGGTGCTGTGTTTCCTGTTGAACGGATTCGTATACATCTTCGTATATTTTCCTTCGACGTCTATTTAATGATTCTCTTTCGAAAGAAAAGCGACTCTGAATCCAATTGCTGTTCAAAGCTTTTGGAAACAGTATTGACTATCCTCTGGAACAGTACAGGTTGAAGGTTCCGAGGGGAATAATCGATGGCTCGATCTACTCCCGAAACTGTTTCAAAGTCAGTTTATGGATTACTTCTAAATTGAAGATGTAATTGTTGATGATCGGTATTTTAGATTTACCCGACAGAGTAATCAACTCTCTTCAATAATTGATCGCAATTCCCCGTTGAGAATGATGTTCAGGAACACTGTTCACTACTTCTTATTTCTTCATTCACTGAGAATCTTGATTCGCTTAGCACTGTGCGAAAGTTTCGAAGAACTGTTCAAGTCACTAGTACTGTGACCCGAGTCTGATGTCGGAATGATTTGAAGCGTTGGTCAGTGCGTTTATATATGGTAGACGTTCGGTGACCTTCGTTCGAGCTCGGATAACGTCGTCTAGCGACTCGATGCATGAAATAATTGGTACCGCAGGTGCATCGGTGCAAGTGCGCACGCTTGATGAAAGTCAAGGGTGAAGGGTTCTCGTCGACGAGTATGAATACGCTTACAAAATTATCATTTTTTAATAGCAGTAAGTTGACTAGAGAATAGAAAATACTTACTTTTCGATATTACGCTTCAACTTTTTAATAATAGAACTACCAAACGTGACTGAATGAACAATAAATAGAGATCAATTTTTATTAGGAGTACCCACGATTAATGTAATTTATTGATATTTAAATTAAATTTTATTTTACCTAAAAGTTACAGAATAATTTTACAATAAGAACACTACAAACTAAATGTTAATCAATTATTACCATAAAGCAATTATTGACGCACTATTTGTTATACAGAAGGATGTAGTTTCTTAAAATAATTTGAAAAATTCTAAGGTGAAGAATTTTTAATGAAACAAAATGTATATATTTCGATAGTATACAACAAAAAGTATTCAAGATTTATTGGCTCAAAGTGATTACTAGTTTCACTGTTTGTTAAATGGAAGCGTGTGATTTTTTTAAATAATTTATACAAATTAAAAAGTTACTTTTTACGTCAGAAAACATGACTTTGATTAAGAATGAGCAATGCAAGAATGAAACTAAAATAAATTATTTCTTTTATGGAATTTTGAAATAATATTTTAACTGCATCGGTTCGCTGTCATGACAAAACATAAATAAAAAATATAATCTGTCTTAAATGTTGTTATTTGAATTCAGTTAGTTTTATTAGTACAAAATGCCTTTATTGAAATATTACGGAAGCGATAACAAAAGTATTTATGAATGTAATAACCAGATAAATAATGATCAACATACAAATGTATTAAAATAATTTGACAGGCTGCTTGTACAACTTCAAGGTTTTTTCTTTAAAACAATACAAGACGAATTATTATTTAAATTTTTATCTTGAAAACTTAACAAGCTGTAGATATAAAATTCCTAAAGAAATCGACGAAATATATAAGTTGAGCAAAGACAGAAAAAATATATTAAAATTCATAAAATCTACTGATATATGATTAACGAATGAAGCACACAGTAGTTTTTAATGACGAAGACGTCGATGCGACGTTAAAGAATGAAAGAAGAAGGAGAAGAAGTATCAATTGCAAATATAAATTCGCTCCTAATCGTTTAAATGTTCTTGTACAATTTTAAACAACTGAATATTCTTGCATTTTCCTAGAGTTTTATATTTTAAAAATATAACCAAAAGAATTATGGAGAAACGTAAAATTGGCAATTTTACAAAATATTATATTATATCCTATACTAGTCTGTGGATCTTTGTGCGAAATAAAAATTTTCTGTATCTGCTGTAAGAAACAGCAGCCATTTACGAGTATCTTTCTTGCTGCAATAATTTTAGTAGGTCAAAACTAATAGATCTAATGGATCTACAGTGGATCCAAAAAGTATTTGAACAGTACATATCCCATTCTCAAGAAATTGTCGACACTTGAACTGAGATCATTTCGTTAATAAAAAATAGTACAACACTAGACCTGAATTCATTTTATAGCTTGAAGTCTCTATTTTTGTTATCCACAGTTGACTGAGGAACCAGCGACTGGGAAACTGAAGACGCTTTTTGGTCCAAAATATTACAAAATGAAACGTCTGTAAAAACATTGAAAAATTTTTTCGTGAGTGAAACCACTGTAAAATTGAAGATTGTATATTCCCTTATAACCAATGATTAAAATTGATCTACGATTTTTTCTAGCCTATTTATTGTATTTTGAATAACGACAATGTTCATTCATAAGAAAATTACCCCTTCACCCCTGATGAAGCCAGCTGCAATGAAGGCGAAACGTTGGGATCAAATTCCTTTAGGACACGGCTCTTTCCCGAAAGCCACTAAACATGTGTACATTCCAGGCCGTGAAAGCATCAAATCTACATAACTCAAAAATTTTTCAAATTGTTTTTATTGCTTCACTAGCTTTGAAGTCATTCGAACTTTTCACAGTAAAAACGTTACAGCTCTTATTTAACCTTTCAACAATTATTCACAGAAAAAACGACATAACTCAAAATATATTTATAATTATTATTGTGGTATACTTTACAACTAATGTACATAACAATTAACCCAGTATTTATGTAACAACAAATTATTTTACATTTTTAAGTTGGTTATATAGAATTTAAAAAATTGAAAATTTTAGGTAATTTTCAAATGAATCTTCTGTAAAATTTACTTTTTTTGACTCATGTCACCTTTCTTATGAATAAACGAGATGTACTGCTAATATTTTATTACATATTTAGTCATATGTATGTATTTTATAATAGTTTCTGAAACTTCAACTTTCGTTCTGTTATCTTCTGAATTTGAACAAAGTCGACGTTCACAAAATTCAAATTTTGCAAGTCAAAGAAGCAACCAGTTTACTTGCAAAAATTAAAATTTTTTCTCTCGAAAGTTGTCGTGTTTATACTTTTCATTATTTCGTATTTATTCTAATTCAAACATATATATATATATATTAAAAATCACAGATACATACATATACATATATATTAAATATATATTAAAAATCTGATTGTTTTTTATTCAAGCACCTACAACGATTCATATTGAAGCAGCCATGGATGCAATAGTACTTTTCGTCTTGGTTTATTTATAAATTCATTAATGTAACTTTACTACTGGTGTTTCTTACTGCATTAACATTTTAACGATAGGGTACGCGACGTATGTACCTGTCCATTATAAAAAAGAAGAAATATAATTCACGCAGTCTCGAGGTTTCTCGTCGATGTCGAGGTTGGGTGACTATAA
Source organism: Halictus ligatus (assembly GCA_028454255.1). Lineage (NCBI taxonomy): Eukaryota > Metazoa > Arthropoda > Insecta > Hymenoptera > Halictidae > Halictus > Halictus ligatus. The sequence goes on from CM052134.1 coordinate 2,607,696, forward strand.
ATTTCATATCGCTTATGTTTGAAGAAATAGTCATTTCAAAGACGGGAATGTCGGGCAACAAAAATGAGGAAAAATCGAGATAAAAACGAAACAAAAATTTTTTGGATGTTTCTTTTTATCGACAACAGGAATAGATATTTATTTAATAAAGTGTTCGAGCAATTACACATTCAGTGTTTTAGTCGTGGAATTCGCGTTGAAGTCGAGAGTCAGCCAAAACGAGCTTCGACTTGAATGGAATTGGTTAATTTATAATTTCTTATTAATCTATCTACAGAGCAAAGCAGAAATTAGTTATTCATACTTGGAAGTGAAAATAATCAATTTTATTTAGATCTTGAAATAGCCTAAAAATAATTTACAATTTTCTCAAACAATGTTCTGTAAGTATTTAGAAACAATGCAACACTTACGTAATGCAAGCTACATGTAAAAATATTCCTAAAATAAACATGTAAAAATAATCCACTTTATTTAAAGAAATAATAAATAAATAGTAAATAAATAGTAAGTTGCTTGTCCGTTTTTCGGTTAAACAAAAGTTTTGCGTTCAAATAAATAATCCATTTGTAATTATTTAACCTTTTAATAATTGGGAATATCGAGTCAACTCGTCATTAGTATTCATTATGATTAAAGTTAACAATGTTCGGTTCCTTCTTAATTCAACAAATAATGCTTCCGCTTTGTTGTGTTATAATATTCAAATTAGTACAAGCTCCATATATCGTATTTACGTTCTTTGTGTAAAAAAAATTGTGTTATGTCAATTTTATTTGTCTTATATTACGTCTCCCTAAAAGTTCACGATTGAAATGTCACTCAGTCAATAGGTCAAAAACTAGTAGAAGTAAATATTGTTGTCTAAAGTGTGAAATACTTCAGTAAATACTATTGAAATATGTAAATATATTATATTTCATATAATTGCGCTGAATAGAGTAAATTGGTAGGTATTTACAGAATTACAAATGTTTCTTAAGCGTAATACAGATTTTGTTTGTCAGTAATATACAATCCCCAATCTTGTTTAACACAAGAGATTTACTATTCGATAAATGTACTTTCAGAACGGAAAGCTATCGTATTTGCATATTTTCCACGGACGTATTACACCGTAACGGAAGAACTCAACGCTGAGATAAAACACGAAAGATTTCGGTTGAATCCTGGAAATTCCACGACATGACCTTCACTAATAAGAAACACAAATATGTATGTACCTAACGAGGCAGCTGGTATCGCATTTGTCGTTATCGCAGAATGATCCGAAAGAAAAATCGTTAGTGTGCAAATTTTAATAGTAAACAAGATTTAATAACATGGTTACACCCAGCCACATAAACCATGCAATCGGGGAAATCCCTTGCGGCACGACCTACGTTTCTTGCTGTGCGTACGCCGTACGGTTACTTCCCGTGAATGACCTTAAGAATACGTCAGAAAGGAAGAAACAAGAGTTTCAGAAAAAGCTGTTATGGTCGCAATATGTCCTTGTTTTTTCTGACAGTCGTGCAGTTTTCCATAGTATTACGTATGTATACCCTTGCACAATCCTTAACACCGAATTAACAGTAGAATTCAGATAATACAAATGAAAGTTTAAAATTGGAATTTCTGTATATGAGTATTAATACCTTTAGCGCTAGACACTTTTTTCAAATATCGATACCATTCATCTAATCAAACGTCTTTTCTTTATTCCTCTGTTTCCACATGATGTGTTGACAATCGTCGTTCCTATATATTTATATAAGATTTTATATTACTTCACATTTCCTACAAACTAATTAGTTACAGATTCATTTCACAATAAACACTCTATGAACTAAATGACACTAGTCTCAGTCTTATAATTAATGGCACACACTTTAAATCAAGATAACTTTCTTATAAATGGACGAAACGACTTCAGTTTTTCTGCGAATCTAGATACATTAATTTACTAGATGATATGTAATGAAAATTTTGGATAAATTGCGTTTAGCATTTTACTTAGGCTTGTAACGAAAAGTCAAAAAACATGTTTTGTAGATTAAAAGTTACACGTGTAGGCAAAAATGTATTTAATTTAGCATCATAATAGTAGTTTACTATGTTTTAATGAAACGTTATTTCTTTTCTCTCAACCACGTTATAACTTATCATTAAACTGCAGATCTTTATGTAAAATAAAACCTTTCCGCATCAATTGCAAAAGACAGGGGGCAAATAGGAATTTCTTTCTCCTTTTAACACGTTGACTGGCCATATTACCCATATATGGGAATTATTTGTACAAATTTAAAAATCCATTTTTTCATTAACATGTTCACTACACCAAATATGGTTGACGTGTACAAACTGTAAAGCGGTTTGTAGAGCACTCAATATTATACATCTTAACTTTCTTTTATATTTATCTTTCTTAACTTATTGTTAGCTTTATGGAATTTTTAAGGTTGCTGGATTGACAGTCAAAGTATTAATCACATTTATAAGTTAAAAATAATATACTGATGTTCTTGAATTCTTTTATTTTTCCTACTGTCTCAAATATCACCCGTTCAATAGTATCGTAAATGCACAACATCCACAGTCTACTTTTCATTGCAAGAAGTGTCGTTTTTCAAGTGTTCATCACCTTCAAATTCATCGCCTGTTGCTCTCATTATTCTTCTTGTATAAAAATATAGTTGTTCGTACGTCAATATTATAATACAGCGTATATAACAATCAATATCTTCCGATTCAACGTACGTCAATATTATAATGCAGCTTGTATAACAATCAATATCTTCCGACTGAACTTCTGACGTCCAAGGGAGGCAGTGGCAATAATCTTCAGCATCTCCGAGTATTTGACGTCATTCGTGGCACACGTTTCCAATAGCGAGCCTGGTAAACATACGCCGCGGACATTTTTCTGACCGTCGTTAACTAGAGATTCTTCGAAAGGTGTCACAAGTTTTTTTGTTCTTAAATGACATTAATATTAATTGTTTACAATGTCGACGCGGACACGCCAATTAAAGAAAGACAATTAATGAAAGCGCGGCAGGTTTCTTTGTGTTCATGATACATGCATGAAAATTAAGAAGGAACTGGAATTTAAAATCGAATAGTTACCTAGTTTACAACGAACGGGCCTGCGTCATTGTCAACAGCGTCTGCGTTCGATGATATTCTGTTCGTTAATAATATGTTTTTAATTTGTTTTTATTCCATAAATGCAACAAAGTGAAAAAACTTGTTTACCCTTTCTTTGTTCGTACTGTACCTTTAATTGACAGTATTCGCTTATCAATAATGTTACTAGTCCAGTTGTATGATCTGTTTTATAAAAATTAGTTTATTTGCAAAAATCATAAAATGTAAAATTTTGAATTTATGAAACACGTTTCGAAAATACAGAGGCAGATTATTTCAATTATGGAATATGTATATTTAAATATTAATAACAGAGTCATAATTCTTGTTAGATGTCATTTTTTACTATAAATAATAAAATTATGTGTGTTTTACTTTTATTTTATATTCGTTAAATTCCTTTTCACCATTACACTTTTTGTGTAGTCGTCTCAAGAGGTAGATTAACATTTGCATCGAACAAATAAAAAACTGAATGTAAAACTGTGTTCGTAATTTGCACATTCTATATTAACGAATCAGTAGCATTTAGAAAAGACATTCCACGGAGGGACTGAACTACATTTGACTTTTTCTAATTGAGATTGTAATAGACGATAATGTATGCTTGCATACTGTAGATACCTACTTTTAACTACGTACACAAAACGTTACACGCGGATGGCAAAACAGAAGTGAATACTGCATCTTGTCTACACTCGATCCATATAAATCTCCTACACTAATCCATATAAAAAACTGAAGACACATGACGAAATAAAAGTTATATATAATCAGTCTCATAATCGTGACACACACTTTAAATCAGAATAATTTTTGATAATTATTTATAATAGGGGCTACTTCTCCGATGGCAATGACCTTGAAATATGTTACCAAGGTCATCATTCTGAACAACTTTTTCTTATACATGTTACCGCTTCACGGCTTCAGTTTAAGAAATATTTATACAAATATGTATATTAATACTTTTTTCGGTCACAACGATTGTTGAAAATGATACACGTTAGATTTAAATTAAATTGAAATTAATATTAAGATACATTTGTTTAAATTTACTGGTACATTTTATTATTGTAAGTAATTACCTAAATTTGCCCTTGTCTTAACTTTTTTATACATGAACCAAACGATTCAGTTTTTCTGCGAAGCTACATAAATTAACTTATTCCAAATGAAAATAGGTTGTGAAAAGTCACTACTACTATTTTTTTCGTAATTCAGATGTAAACGTAATTTTCATAGAAAAACTAAAGTCGTTTAGACCATTTTTTTCTTTCTTAATTATTCTGGTTTAACGAGTGCATTATCAATCAGGCTTGGACATTATCGAAGTAAATTATTTGCAAAATAATCGATAGGATAATATGTTATTTTATTCGGCTACATGCCATTTGAAATAATAGTATGTTTTTTTATTTGAACAGTCAAATCAGTTTTTTAAATTGCTTTACTACTTGAATTTTTCATTTCGTCTTTCATTTGATCAAATAGATCGTACCTTCTAAAATTCTATTTATTTCGTATAGGTACTAAAGAACAATTTTAGAAGCAAACGCAGCTAAACATTTGTCATTAAACTCGTGATTTCAACGTGATGTCCAATAACCTCTTCTTGAGATGAAATTATTTATTATTTTATTTCAACAATGTAATTGAAGTAAAATACCTTCACATAAAATATTATTCAAAATAATTAATTTGATTTAAACATTGACAAAACGAATTTTGTATGTTACTTATATAATACAAATAATAAAATATTTAAAATAATTCGTTCTTGTTTGTATAATACAAATAATAAATTATTTAAAATAATTCGTTATTTCAAATGATTATTTGTCATCTTATTCCAAATGAAATGTGCCCAATCCTCAGAGTTGGGCAAAAATTTATTTTAAAATTTCGAATAGAAACAAATGAAAGCTATCTTTTATTCGAACTCGTTTCTCTCGGATACATATTCACCACAGTCACCCGCAGAGTTGGGCAAAAATTTATTTTAAAATTTCGAATAGAAACAAATGAAAGCTATCTTTTATTCGAACTCGTTTCTCTCGGATACATATTCACCACAGTCATCCGTCAGATACTTTTCACGATTTTCATTTGTCGTCCGTGGGCCATCCGAATTGCGAAGTAACGGCTATGCGTATTCGACGCCTCTAGCGGCGAGAATGAATTTCAGAGAATTTATTTGGAGATACAGCTGATGAGTTGCGAAGTATCTTGGAAATTTATTCGACAAATCGAGGCAGCGCCCCCATTTATTCGACGGCGAATTTTGTCAGATACTTTCAACTCAGAATGTATCTTTGATTTTCGACGTACGAATTTCTGCGTGGATAGAAATTTATTCGAATGCTCGATGTAGGGAAGTGATTTATTCGGATTTTTATTCGTGACGAGCATGAGGAATAGATGAAAATCAAATGTATCTTTTATTCGAAATTGTATTCGAAGTTCGGATGAAAGACCGAGCGACGTTGCCAAGACGTAATACTTACGTACAAACACTATTTATTAATTAAACGATTGTTTAAACAAATAAATTTTTATTAGTGAAACAGATGTTTACACCAGTACATTTTTATTACTTAAGCGATTGTTTACGGAAATAAATTTTTATTATTTAAACAATTGTTTAAACAAATAAATATTTATTAGTGAAACAGATGTTAAACACCAGTACATTTTTATTACTTAAGCGATTGTTTACAGAAATAAATTTTTATTATTTACACAATTGTTTAAACAAATAAATTTTTGGCAATCCTGTCATCAATTATGAAACTGACTGTATAAATCACTAATCTTGCATTGTTTTTTACATCACGGTTCATGTTAACATTTCAGTTTTACAAACTATATTATAAATATCGTATTCATACCAAATAACCAGTAATGTTACTTGATAAAAAGTTGCTATTAAAGAATTACACGTTAGTTACTTTATCTCTTGGAAAGATGGAATCATTTTAAAAGTATGTGAAAGTTTTCGAATATGGATATCTGATAATCAGGTTTTGGCACTTTCCATACAAAACTACTTTTAGTAGTCAAAACAGCGGCTCCAAGTGAGATTTATGATATCTTAGCGGTTCCACCAAGTTCAGGGAACACGTGGGAATGCCAATAATTTGAGAAATATTCACATTAATTGCATACCCAATATAAAATTCACAATTCCGTAGTACAATATTGAATTTCACTTTTGAATGGCTACATTGATCATTATTTTATTTTAAATCATTACAATATTACATTTTATAACAATTTAGTATAAAACAAACGTATTTATTAATACGTTTTATTAATTTAGTATCTTAAAATAAACGCTCAAGTTACAAAAATCAAAAACCAAATGAAACTCAATAAGAATCCAGTATGAAAACCAAGTAAACTCTTGTTGTAAAAATATTATGAATGTATGATTTTTCAAACGTTTTCAAAAATGAAACAGGATAATGTTTCTAACAAAATATCCAAAGTTTCCAAGGATATGACAAAACATTTTTCTAATAAAAATGAATCAGTCCTTAATGAGTCAATCTTTCCATAAGCAGTAAGGTCAATCAACCATTTTGAAATGATACAATGTATTTTCGATTTCATAATACAATGTTTAATTAATGTCGAGACAATGATCTAGAATTCTGCGAACTTTCAATGACCTTGAGTATAGATATCTGGATTTGACAGATAGAACCATTTGCATTTGAAATTAGATTTATCGATGCAATCTATTCATTTTTTCTTTTAAAAGAAATTACCAAGTAACATTATAAGTAGACTGTGAATTTTATGAGAAGAGTTGAGATGTGATTTTTTTATTTTTTTTTTTTTTTGACAAATGAAAACCAAAACTGTAGAGACATTCCAACAATTTAAGAACAGTTACGCATTTTTCCATTACTGATGAACAATTTAAAACACTTTTATTTTGGCAGAAAAAGTAATTAGACATAAATGAGCAGACAAAGTGAAATTAATAATAATAACATTTTCACAAATGCTGTTAATGCAGTTTTGCTCTTTATGCAAAATAAAAATTCTATAAGTTAATTTTAAGCAACAGAATCTAATAAAAATTAATTATTTCTTTTCATAATTTCAATAAGTCGAAAGTAGTGCAACAATATTTTTCAATTCTAATATCTTCGCAATTTTCTGTTCCGCCCATTTATTTTGAAATGCATGAATCCACTTATAATTACCTATGTTAAATTTAAAAATAAACTATTTAAAACACGATACAAGTTTTAAAATGAATCCATGTACATTGTTGTACTACTTTTTATTTTTTTATTTATTTTTCACTGAATACATATGCAAAGTGACAATGTGTGGCTTTTCTTGTATGTATTTAACAAACGTAAAGTAAGCATACTGCGCAATTTAGTGATATAATAGGAAGAGGAATATTTTAATTAAATGCATAGTGAATACTCGAGAAGACGACTGTGCGAATTGATAGTAGTTCCAACTATGCGGATTATTGAGTCAAGAATTGTTTGTTGGTTCATATAAAAATAACTGAATGTTACATACACGTGTCTGCAATTACTTACACATTTGCATCGGTGAATGTTTATCAAAAAATTTGCAGCTCAACACAATACGAATAGTTGAAAATTGTTTTAGGATAGGAAAAGTTTTCCAAAAATTAGATAAGTGCAATTGCGAAGAAAAGACAATATTCAACAGTTAATTTAATTTTTAAGTTTTAATGACATCACCTTAATAGAAAGGTTATAGGTAACTTTTGCACTTTTCTTAGGAAAGGTTATTACTGTTATTATTAATGAAGAAACTAATAGTGGGTAAAATATTATTATAAATAATATGTAATGATTGCTAATCGCAAATAAATAAAAATGTTGCAAACATTAAATACTTTATTTTAATCGTGTAAAATATTTTAAATACATACTTGAAGTACAACATGAAAATATTTTAGTTTATGCAACAAATTATTAAAAGAAGAATTATTTATGCATGCAAGCCTTACAACTTATTTAAAATAGAAGGTATTTATTGTAAATTATGTTGCATTTAACTTATCTTGAAACGTCTAAGTATGTTTGGTATTTGCGGATAATATTGACACTGCTCCTTACTGTACGAGTTGAGTTTCTTTACTACAGATAAGCCCTTGTATCTTCTACCAATTCTGAAATAGCAGTGTCCTTAGTGTCCTATGCATAATCTTCAGGTAAAATATTTGGAATAGGAAATATACTTCCCCGCAAAGAGATTCTCTCACTCAATCTAAATTTTTAATTTTAATTTACTTCTTTAATTTTCTTATACTTCCTCCTGAAAAAAATTAAATCTTAATCGATTCACCTTTTGAATTTTTATAATTATGAAATTGATAACTCCGAGACTTCTGAGTTAGCCATCGCGGAATTATCCCCACTACTTGTCGGCAGCGTTTCCCCGCTGTGAGTTTCACAGATAACTCATACGACACACGAATTACGACGTGTTTACACCTCGCGGCGAACTGTAAATGTTGGTGACTATCGCTGTCCTTTTCTAGGTTCGGAACTGCATCAAAGAATAGTGTCCCAACGACAACAAGACTCGGGCTGCTGACATATAACGCGGATTCACTGCAATGCGAATAATATTTAAAATAAATATTGTTGGACAATTTACAATAAAGTAAAGTAATAGGTTCATAAATAAATGTTAGTTATATTAAATGTTATTTATATTATACTTATTTTACACTTAATCTTCGACTAGCTTATACTGGATTAGCCTTACTTACTTCGAAGTAAGCCAACTACATTAAAAATTTTTTCAAATTCACTAATTTACCAATTTCAATTTACATACATATGTCATTGTGGTACGGTGGATCCAAAAAGTATTTTAATACTCCCATTCTTGAGAAACTGTCGATGTTTCAACTGTGCTAGTTTCGTTAAAAAAATTAATACAACGATATCACTGGATTCGTTTTAAAGCTTGTGGCCTGTACTTTCCACCGTTCATCTTTGTGTAAAATATTTTTGCATAATGCTACGACTTGGAAACTGTAGACATTTTTGTTTTTTATATACTCTGAAACGTTTGTAAAAATATTGTAAAACTCTTCCAGCAACTCTCTTGTCATAATTCTTTTACACGCATGCACGCAAATTCTACGCATTCTGGGCAGAAAAAATCATACACGTACTCATATATTTTAATTTTCTACGAAATGGATGCTAAAACATATTCCTATTGCATTGATCTACTTATTTATAGAAAGAACTGAAATTGTGGCATATTAGCATTTGATCGAGTCTAGAAACTCTCTTCCTGTTCAAAGCGCATGGAGTTCGAGAGAAAGTTAAACAGATCAGAACATATCAATGAAAGTTACATTCACGAAATACTTCATACGTCTGTCAAGAAAACCTCCATACACCCCTTAAAGTTCGATAACTTTGTCATAGTGGATGAAACCACTTGAATTTTTTCAAGAACTTAAAAGGATTAGCCTATTGCGTTATGTGTAAAAAAATTTGAGAATATTTCAATTGGCAGGAATTGAGAAAAAAATAATGAATATTGTTTTGCATACTTTACCTGAGCTTACAACGCAAATCTAACATATTCGTTTTGTAAATTTATGTCAGATACATATAAGTGTATGTGCTGAACATTTCATCGAAATTCAGTAGTGTTGCCACGATTTTATCTATTTCTTATGGTTACCTCGTTTGCTTATTTTTTAAATTTTCGTTAAAGACACAATTAAAAAAAGGAAGTTGTACAATGCGATCTTTAATATTATCGTCGTGAGTCCGACTAACCCCAATTTGTTCTAATAATTTCGTATGCATCTGCTGGTAAACTTCTAACAGGAAGAAAATTCAAATCATTTCAATGAATTTTAAAAACAGTTATTCTGTTTCATGAAGTGTTTGGACACTTTTTGACTGACTATACATTAATATGTTTATGTGTCTGTCAAGCTTCCTCTCACATAAATAAAGTAACTGAAAAAGTTTGCTAGAAAACCTAAAAGAAAGGAAGATGCGAAATACTAAATAATAAAGTGAGGTAACTCAAATGTTAGTGTAATTTAATGGAGTATGTTAGAATTAGAAAGGAAAAAAACGATATAGTGAAGAAATTAATAAAACGGTAAGTAATAAATCTTCTAATAATTCTTGTGAATTTAACCACGAAATTTTTGCATTCATTATCAATATTACTTCATTATTAATCGATTGTAATTATTCGGTATAAGTCAAATTGCACCAGAAATTGATAAGTCGACATCGGATTTTATGCAACTGTGATAAAAACGAGTGGGTATAATTTAAAATAATAATCTCCAACCTGTTAAATATATTAAAAAAGAAAATAAATTTCTATTTCACTCTAGTTTATCGCAATTCAAAAAGAAAATTTTTATTCTGCACAAAGATCGGTTGATCATTGATAAGTTTTTGAGCTTAATTATTGTTCAATCTAGAAATTTACATATTGTGTTACGTTTGGAGATTTTTCAGTCAGCAACTTTTGACCCTTCCGGGGATTCATGCTAGAACAAAGGGCTTATTCAAAATGGAAGAGAGACAGCTCTGTTTCGACGGAGCAGCAAGTTGCACAACTTCCAAAAATTCAATTCTGATCAAAAGACAGATTTTTTTGTATACAAGAGGCATGGATCCTGTTCATTGTCGAGTGAATCGTGCGTATAGAATTCATTTCAAGTCATACCTAGACGCGAGATAGGTCGTTGCATATGAATTGACCGATTTCAGAATGCAAATCTTATGAAGTGTTTTAATCAGAAAGTACTATTATAATCTACAGTGTTATTATATGCCATTCAAAGTCCAATCATAGTTTCTATTTACTTCTATTTACTTTAACATCATGTTAATATTTAAACAAGAACCCCAGTAAATGATAATTATCTAAACGTACTTGTTGTAGAATCATCGAACTATCTTAAAATACAAATTGCTAATTCTCACTACAACATTACTATCTTGAATACGTGGAATGTCGTTCGAACAACTGCTAAATAAATGAATAATGTGAGGGAATAGGTTATAAAATAAATTACACTACAATTAATACATAAATTTCTACATGAAAAAGGCATAAAAAATGTTTTTTCATTTATATTTAGAACATTTTCATTTATAGAACATTTATATTTTAAGAATATTATTAAAAATTGTGAACCATCTGGGGCCATACAACGTAATATTTGGTTTCATTAATTAATCTGGAAAAACATAAAGCCCAAAATCCGCAGTTCAGTGACCTAGTGATCTGAAAAGAATAAAACGTTACAAATATTTTATACAATTAGAGAAATATGTCTGATTAACAAAGATTTTCGATAGTTACGGCTTTCTAAAAAGTTTTAAAAGTTTATCAAGAATATTAAATATTTTTTAAATAAGAAGTTGATGAATACTCGTGAGATATTGAAATTGATCGGTACTAGCTTAATCATGGTGATAAATTAAACTTTTAATTAAATTCATTCAAAATTAATTTCATTAAATTCACAAATTCAAATTAAATTCATTACTTTTTAAATTGCTAATCGATTATGAAATAATTTTCAGAATTCAATGAGGTGCCTCGTAATAGCAAAATCGTGCATTTCTTGGTCTAGTCGGGTAACTGTACAAAAAATAAACAAGAATATCCGGTTCGAGCCTGAATACCATAAAATATGCGTTCGCCTAAAACAAAACCATCAAGCACAAAAACGTAAACCCCTTCTGAACCGGTCCTCTTATTTTCCCTGCACAATAAAAATAAAAGATCTGAAGCAAGCCAAAATGCTTTGTCAGTACAGGGACATGTTTGAAGTTCAGCTTTAAGAATCCTTCTTTAAAATGGTGTGATACATAATATTCAGTGCTTTTCTTAAAAATTTAATAAATAAATAATACATAATAATTTAATAAAATATATAATACAAAAGTGTTTTTCACATTCTTTAAATGTATTTAAAAAAAACTATAAAGACATCAGAAGAATTGAATGATGTTCTTATATTATTCTTGTTTTATTTGAATTATTAAAAGAGTTTCATACGATTAACTGTTTCGTACGATTAACTTGGATCATTTTTATTTTGCAAACAGATTCACAGACTATTTATTATTATACTACCGTAAAAATCAAACTAATAAAAATAAAAAATGTTTATTTACGTTGGCCAAAAAGCGAAAGTACTATGTAGTCTTCCAGAATGAAAAAGAAGTCTTTTGGTATTTAAGTGTATTATTTGTTCGCTGCTTTAATGACTAGACACATGAAATTAATATAACAAATATGTCGGTATGCGTCCTCAAATTGTTAATTATTTTAATCCTCATTTCCACGAAGATTGTGATATTTTTAACATTTTCAGTGCCACGTTTTCACAAATGGAAGACAGAATTATTCGCCCAGATTTAAAAATAAATTTTTTCGCTAATATATCCAGTGTACAAAATTTGGTTAAGATCTGAGAAAATTCTTGTTATCATCCATATCAACTTCTCAAGTTTGATTTCACTTAATAAATGATTGTGACTCCATGAACGTTTTGAGGTTGTTGGGTTGGCTTTCAATGTGTTAAGGAAGATAAAGTAGAATGATAAAAATGTAACAAAATGTTGAACTCAAAAGATTTAAGTAAAATTAATTAAGTAGAACTTGGTAACGTTAAACAGACATTGGTATCCGTTGCATCGTGTTTGAAGGTAATCAATTTAAATATTTACCGAACTAGTAAATTTTCGAAGAAGAAGTGCAGGTTTCTAAAAATATTTATCCACGTCATTTGTTCGTCTAACGATGGTGAAATCGAGGACGAAAATACATTTACTGAAGGTATTATGATTCTCCCCTCGTACACGTCCTTTCAAGGATCACTCCGGTCGTTAAACCCACTCCAGTAAACCAGTTGAGACGCTTATAAATCACATAAAAGGTTATTATCGATACGGACACGCTTATTATATTATTTTTTTCATATATAGACTATAATTAAGCTAACATTAAAATTCAATGTATCAAAAAAAAAATCAGCCTTAACAAACAATAAGTGCATTTTTTCTGCAAATCTAAAAAATATGATGATAATGTCTGTATACGAATTTATAATAATCAGAAACTTTATTTCCACTTTATTTATTACTTTATTTCCTTAAAAGTAATTGCGTGTACTGTATTCCAATTATCGTATCATTCAATTAATTATTTAACCATATTTCATAATTGCAAAGAATACAATTAATCAATTTTAATACGTTTGTATTTCATTTGATTTGTATTTCTTATATTTATTAGATGTAAACCAAGTCCCTTTCATTGCAAACCATGTCCCTTACATTGCGGATTTTATGGTTTTATGACAAGAATGAGCATATCAAATACAAAATAATAAAAACATTTAAAGAATTCACGAATATTGTCATATTATTATTTTCAACTCAATGAAATTATTAAGATTAGAAATAAATGTCCATGAGGCCCTTGTACCTCGAAATTAATACAAACAATTTGTATTTTGCATAAAAATATGTAATTTAATAATTAACAAAATTACACATAAACGCAACAAACAAATTATCTCGTTACAGAGTGAACTAAATCACAAAGTATAATTATAGAAATTGACTGTGAAATATTGAAATCGTGATTAATAACATCATGATAATGAAATACATTACATTAAACGGCATAATTGTATTGTTAATTGTAGACCCCAAAGTAATAAGAAACAAAATTTAAAATTGTAAAATATAACATAAACTTCAAAAATGTCATAAACTTGATACAGTAGATATTTTCATAAAAAAATGATCATTGTCATCGAGGAAATAAATCTGGTTGCATAGATGACTCATCAAGAAACGTTGTTACCAAGTAAATATTGAATCCCACAAGGTAACTGCTTAAACTGTTAACGGAAATTTACAGGTATAAATATTAAAACTGCAGCATCATGTTCATGCAGCAAATGTGCAGCTTTTTGACGTCGCAACATTCATAACTAATTATGAAGCAACTAATGACAAAATTGTCCTTTGATGTAAAATTAAAAGATTGTTATAGAAATTTTACTGAATATTTCACTATATTCTACTTGTATAATTTTTGTTATATATATATATATATATATATATATATATATATATATATATAATAATTCGCAGAAAGTAACACATTCCTTTATATATATAAAGGAATGTGTAATTCATTAAACCTATATCCTACATTCTGTAATGTGCCAAATAACATAACACAAATTCCAGCGAAGTGAAAGCACGTTCCTCTTAACTACTGGTCTGGTTTCTTCCGAAGAGTTCAGCATATGACCTTGAACTGGGGAACACCGAAGGTCATGATCACTGTAATGCTTCACGCAGTTAATGATTAGACAGGTTTCCGATAAAATTGCAAATAAGCCTGCCTCAATGTACGGAGAACATTTTTACCTCTGATTCAAATTAATTAGAAACTCATCCTTCAGTATAGAAAGTCGATAAGTTATCTTTGCCACAGAATGGTATCAAATTGTTTGGTAAATTAATACTCATCTGCGCGTGAGTTATTGCAAAGAATATACATAACTAACTTACGGGTCTTTATGCAAAATAAAAATCGTCTACCTTAATTGAAAGAGAGGAGCAAAATAAAAATGTCTTCCTTCATTCTTTTAATTATTGTAGTGGGCCGAATATAATATATTGGTGTTCTTGGATTTTTAAAATCGATTTACTGTTTTAAATTTAAACGACTCCTTTTTGTCATAAATGCATAAAAGCCGCCGTCTATACATAACAAAAATGTAAACAGAATATCTTTGTATAGTAAATTCGGTTAGTGGTTTATTGCATCGTGATTCAATATTTAGATTCTGCGAGGTCGTAAATTTTGTTTACGCTCCATGTTTACGTTCGCTGGAGTTTTAGAATAAGTAGTCGCCATTAACTGTGGATTTTTAGGAAAATGTGATTTGATCTTTACAGGGTGTCCCGGTATTGATGGTCCAACTGTGTAGGGGGTGATTCTAAATGAGAAAATAAGTCGAAAATATAGAATAAAATTTTTTCATCCGAAGCTTTTCTTTTGAGAAAATTGAGTTTGAAAACGCATCGAATACGCATGTCATTCGATAGGAATCTTCTGAAATGTCTGATCACAACCAATTCTATTTCCTCCATATACTAACAAGAGAAGTTGTCAATCCCGTAAATTCAAAAAATTATGAAACTTTATACACACGTAGAGTAAGATATGACTAATACAACCTTATTTTTTTACGTGCTACTTCTCGCTGGGGGTGAAATCAGTCCTTGAAAAATTTGAATATTTTCTTTGTCGTGAAATATCTCAAGAACAACAAATGACATTAAAGATAAGTCACAACGAAAGTTGCATGGTATTATTGTGTCTATCAAACTGTTTATAATTTACATTTATTTTCAGTTTGTGGACATGTAAATTATCAATATCAAATTTATTTATAACATTGCAACAATATTTTATTAAACATTTGCATCTTTTTTGTATGCAAGATGTTCCACACTATGGAGGATTGTTGCATCAATATTAAAATAAGCTAATACTATTTGTAGTCCTTTGTAGCCTTAGACCTATTTGTAGCCCTGCAATTTGTAGTCCTAATATTGTATACCTAATTCACCTGTAAGGATCTTACACTAATTTACCAATATTATAATACTAATTTGACATATTGATATATAACCTTTAATCAAATATTTTAAGACAAGTTTATAAATTAAAGCACACTTGACGCAATGTTAACTTTTGATAATAATGAAAATAAAATTAATTAATAAAATGAAAATTTTTCGCTTTTTAAACACTCTTACACATATAATGTTCTTTTTAAACGATTTCTTAAAGAGCAAAAATAAAAATTGGAAAATTCAGCAACAATGAATAATTTTTTTTCGACATTTGATTATTCGTTGCAAGTAAATTTATAATTTAATGCACACAATTCTTCTCTAGAGTCTCTTTGGCCTTCTCTACAACGAAATATATTGCATTACATACAAATCAACTTTTTATTATACAAATATTGTACAAATAGTTCGTTCTAAAAGAATAAAATAATACAGCGTTTTAAACGATGTCTCAAGACATATCGAAGGCAACCACATTACTTGTAAGCTTGTTTATAATAAATTCAGCATGAAATTACCGACCATTATAAAAAACATGCATAGCAATATGTCACTCTCTAATGCAATTGATACTGGCTTATGATATAAGTGATACTTGCAACAATTATGAATTAGTCTGTGATTGGTCATTAGTCTAGTCAGCTATCATTAATAACTCATCGGTTAAAACTACCATATAATTAATTAGGAAAATCAGGGCATCATAAAAAATGGGAAATATAAATTGCTATTCTGTAAGACATAAAAGGTTAGACTACATGGCATTTTTCTAGGGATGTGCGGGTACCCGAAATTTCGGGTTCGGGTCGGTTCGGGAAATTTGTTCGTGTTCGGGTCGGGATCCCAAAAGTTTATAAACTTCGGGTACCCGAAATCTCGGGTACCCGGAATGGCAGTCGGGTCGGGTCGAGTCAGGGTCCCGAAAGTTTGCAATATTCGGGTACCCGAAGTTAAAGTTGTATTTATATATGTAAGTATAATGCTGTTTTATGATTTTTGAGTTCAATCTTTTATTTTCACTGGCAGGTTCAGAATGATTTTTGTATTTCCCGTGTAATCGTTTCTCGAACTTCGTGACGAAAAGAAATAATTTCGAATACATTATGTGAAATAACAGTATTTTATTTTAAATTCGCGTGTAGGAAGCATAATTGCTCTACTTTTTTCGATACAAGTTTTGTTCTCGTGGCTCCGACAATATTTCCGACGTCAAAAAACAATCGTTCGCTGGATACTTAAGTGGCACTTTAACTTTTTTAACTTCAGTTACCCGAATATTGCAAACATTCGGGACTGCGACTCGACCCGATCCGACTGTCATTCCGGGTACCTGAAATCGCGGGTATCCGAAGTTTATAAATTTTCGGGATCCCGACCCGACCCGACCTGATCATTGCCCGACTTGACCCGAGACCCGGGTACCCGCACACCCCTATATGTTTCACTTATACATTGAAATAAACAATTTTAATAAGAACAGTGTAATTTTGCGACAAGTAAGTTCCATATCTACAACTCATTATTTTGTGAAAAAATATGTTAAACCTCTTTTTATTGTTTTTTAAATATAACACACTTGATCGAAAAGATGTGAAAAAATTTGTTAACACGAGGCAATGTTGTAACTTTAAAATTAACGTATTTACATTGAAATAAGAAAAAATTTGTAATCTTTGTCTTCTTGAATTTTTTATAATTAAGATTTTGAAAGAAATTACTGTACCGAATAAAATATTTCACTTTTGAAACTTATGCATATACTTTAAAATAAATAAGGATATTTAACAAGTCAGTAATGACCTAGAAGTCGGTGTAATGTTAAATCTTAACATTAATATAAAACTAAAATAAAAATAAAGGGAAGAAGAATATTTACTATTTACTATTTTACTCAACGCTGAGTATAATGTGGCCGTGTATAAAAAAATATTACACATACTAATTATTGATAACATGACAGGATAAGTTATTTTATTTTACCATTGAAAGCAAAATCTGCGTCAGGCCTTCAATTTTCAAAATAATTTGAAAAATCTCCAATGGAGTAGGTTCATTACATGCGTGTTGCTTTCTAAACATTATTTAAAACATGTTTAAGTGTTTGAACTATTGCTACCATTCGTTTTGGGAGAATCCTAAAGCATTTAATGTATAAAATTCTTTTATTAAAATTTCCCAAAAACTGGGAATGATACTATGATGTGTGTATAAATACAAAACATATAGAAACATTTAAAACAATTTGTGATATGTATAACGCAGTAGCTTTTCAAACAAAAAAAAATGTATAATTGTATTACAATTGTCAGTTTGATTGATCTAAATATTTTTAGTAATAATTAAACGCAAATTTTCTTAAAAAATTCTATCAACCCCAAGTTAATAAATCACTTTCTTATAGTACGTTTTGTTATAATGGTTTCATAATGGAATGTTGAAAATACTTCTCAATTTTGTATACTTCTTCCATTAAGCTATTAGAAGCTACATACGATAGACCAAACTCTGGTAAACACAGGTTGTTGACAAAATTTGTTGTGGATTCCAAGAATGTCAGTTCGTGGCACAATTGATTCCACTGAAAGCCAGAACATTGTACGTAATACTTGCACGTACTTCGGTTTGTTTATTCCACAAAAAACCATGGAACAAAACATTATTTATGTTAACATTTTACACATGTTATATGCTATTATATGAATATAGGTATATAATATTATATGTTACATATTATTACATTAATATAGGTTATATAGTATCTTATCTGTTATATATGTGTTATGAAATTAATTGTATATCTAATATATTAACACAAGGTTTTTGGGGACCCGTCAAAATTACCGGTTCTAATATTTTGAATTTACGGTTATTGCGATTGTAAAGATGCATCTATGAAGAATTGTTCAACAAATTTATATCTTTAGGTAGGATATTATTTAAAAAATGGCTAAAAGTTTGGTTAGACATATTCTTGTCATATAGTCGCTTTAGTGCTTTTAATCTAATGTTAAGTTAAATTTGATATAATATATAAATTTCAATATTTGCCCACTGTAAATTTTATTAGATACAATATATTATGGCAGTGCGATATTATTTAAATGTTAAATGTAGCAACACAAATATAAATTGCTAAATGTCCAATTTTTTTGAAAACGAATTACTTGGAGGTGAACTTGTTCTATTATTACTGTTTTAATAACGTTGTAATAAAGAACTTAATTTATGAGAGAAACAGTTACATTACGTTCCATTCTTGCAATTGCGGCAGTAAACAAGTAATTAGGTACGCAGAAATAGGTAAGTCCCACCATGGCACATGTATATCAACAATTTGAATTGCAAATAAATTTGCAACTGGAATTCATTAGAACTATTAAATACTAATAACACTTCTCATTACACGTAATCTCAGAAAATAAAGGTCATTATGTTTATGCACAACTATGAACAAAATTTCGACCAAATATTATTTCAAAATATATTTTATACTTTCTAGTACATCGTATAACAAAATAGTAACATAAATCAACTCATACAAACATAATACATAGAACGTTTCATAACGTTAGCACACGTTATGTAACAAATAACGAATATTTGTTCAAGTAACAATGTACATAAATAACTAAAAATAAAATATTAATATTTTGTTACTGGTCCCGTCCTTTGAAGGATTTTTTCAATTTTTGTATTTTTGTTTTTGTCATTATATTTTGTACTTATACATTTTTATTTGCGTTTACTATTTTTTACTACGAAGTACACTTATTCTGAAAAATGAAGGTTCAGTTTAATTTCGTTTGAAGTCACGTATATTTATATTGTGAACATTGTACTGTTTTAACACTTTTGCCCAGAACTGTATGTTTACTATTACATTTTAAAACCATAGATTGAAATATAGAAGACATAATTATAAACAAACACTATTTCATTTTTAATATTCGTAACCTTCGTATATTTATACTTAATACTATAAAAAGTATAAAAAATACGAGATCTAATGTGTAGAAAATAAATACACAAATTAAACTTTCTTCTCGGAAATATAAATATTTCATTTCACAATGACAAAAACAGGATAAATAACACGAATTATATTTTCTACATCGTCGAGAATGTATAAGTAAGCAATTAATATTCTGATAAAAGTTTATTCCCCTATAATCCATACTAACGAAAAGTTCACATATTGTGTATTTGATAAGAACCGTGTACCTTCAAAGGTATGTTTATAAATTTCCTATAAAAAAAAAGGATTCAAATTGCATGCTATTACTGATTTAGCAATTCATCTTCAATGGAATTTTTCTCAAATGATAAAACCTATGCACCGTTGAGTTAATGAACAGCCTGTCGCGAGGATGCAAAAAAAAATAAAAAATTTATCTAAAGTTGCATGGTTAGTGCTGAAATTATATTTCAAATGAAAAAAAACACAAGTAAATTTGCATGTTATAATGAATTTCCATTCTGACATTACATCCTACATATTCAAATTACAATTTCGATTTATTTGTACAAGCTGCAACCATTTTTAGAGAACAATAAAATATTTACATAAAAAATATTCATATTCTGATTAGATAAAAAAAAAGTCCAGATTTGGTCTTCAAATTGTTATTTGTAATAACTAGGCTCCGAATCATTATGCAAAGTTTGCGCGTCATTTACAAGAGCGAAATATAAATTTATATTTTTCGCTAATAATTTTAATGTAGTAAAAATAATATATCAATACCCTTAAAGTCTTTTAATCTTTTCCCTGTTTTAATTGTGTAATTACACTTTCTCATTTTTTGTCACAATGCATAAAATTCGATGTCTAGTAATATTCTACTGCTATAGCGTGTGCTGCATAGCTCAAAAATAAAGAAAACGTTGAAATTACGAATTTTTATATCAAACTTCATTTGTTGATTTTACGTTTAAGTTATGGTTGATGTTATGTCAAGCGTGTTAAAGAGCAGATGCGCAAGATTGCACAAGAAATTCACACGATTCCTTCGAAGAACATCAATTAATCATCATTGGTGACCACTTTGAATGAGAAGGTCAATTATTTCATTTGCGTCAGTGACGCAGCTACTTCACATCGAATTTAAAGAATCAAGGACATGATTGATACATTTAAGAGTAGTAGTAAGTCTAAACCGAATAGTTATACCTTGCTGTCTATAAGCTCTTTTTGATCTTCCTAAACTTAATTATTTATTACGCCATGCCAAGTTTCCAAATTGTCCCCTTAACCAGTTAACTGTGGAATGTAATTTTAAAAATCCCTCACGACGCGGAATTAAAATCAAGCAATGACGAATATACACGTCGAACGCAGGCCAAATGCGACTATTATAAAAGCCAAAGCCTTTGTAAAGCTAAATTAGAAAGAATTACTTTTTTATTCGATAAGAATTTAACAATTCATTAACGCTAACTGCACCGCAATAGAGTTTCGGATTGACGAGTATACTCGTCAATCACAGTTAACTGGTTAAAAGATGAGTTGAATGGTGCCCACTTAAAAGCTGTTGAGTACTTGGAAAAAGTTGCACGTTTTCTTCAGAAAGTATATATAAGCTGAGTAATAGGGTGACATTCTGTTCTATAATTCCAAAAAAGTAATCTATTTACAATGACTAATTATGTGTATATTACCCTACATTTTGAATACGTCGAAAAGTACTTCCGTACTTTTTTGGCACAAACTGTAGATCCGCGTGCTACAATTAAATATTAACTTTGCTTTAAATCCTGAGCACTAGTTAAATTGTTATTGTGTTTGAATTATATTGGGTTGGAACAAAAGTTCATAGCATCTTTAAATTAAAATTCGAAGATAAAATTGGAATATTTATTCGTAGATTTATTCAGTAATATATTTTGCCATTTTTTACGTAACTTATGTTACCTTAATTTATTTTTGAATTTTAATTTAAAAACGCTGTGAACTTTCGTTTCAACCCAATATTTGTTAACATGTCATAATACCGACTGAGGGTTAATGTAACAAAAATACTTCAAAATACGTTTTGATGTTTTATGCAAGGAATACGTAAACACAAAAATGAACTTTCACAGAATATTGTATTTGAAGGAATGAGAATCTAACATTTATTTATCTTAGAAGCGATGAAATGTTTATAGCATACAGAGTTTATAATGTACAATAGATAGACAAACGTGAATAGTAGAATTGCATCGCTTTTAAAAATAGTTTTCGGATATTTCCATAAATACAAACGCAATTACTATAATAGATTCTGTGAACATAGTCTGAACTTTAATATCTGTGCATAATCTGATGCAATAAAATTATAATACCACGGGCGATTACTGCTCATATGCAACGCAAATAAAAACATTCGTGTTTTTAAAGTGGCGTAATTTATACGGTTACTAGCGTTATATCTTGTATCAAAACTAGACGAAGCGAATTGCTACGTTAATATGGAAGGTTAGACTAATATTATCAAAAATCTTTGCAAAAAGGTCAAATAGTAATAACAGTATAATGTGATGAAAATATATGTATTTTTAAGCCGGGTATAGTGGCTGGAAGCATTGAAAAGTGATAAACGCGTGTACATATTTATAACTACCGGAAATGCACGACAGACTGTACGGCAGTCATGTATATACACGCAATATTGTTGACACGTGTTGTATATTGTATAGGAACACTAAATATCCTAATCATGCTAGATTCTATGAAATTAATGTTATAAGAATGCGTAAAATGTGTTCATATTCATTAACACCTATTTTCATTCGCTTTTTTCCTTTTTATTTTATCCCTTTTTTAAATTCATTTTTCTTACTCTTTAATGGAACACGAAAATATAATATGAAAATCTTGGTACACAATAAAAACAGTATAATATCATTGGTATTTCAATAATTAAATATAATATAATTAATTTCTAATGAAAAATAATTGAACCATGACAAAAGTTCATGCTTTGTGTGTCCGTACATAAAACTTGAAAATTATTTAAATACATATTTTCTCAAATAATAGAATAGTTAGAAAGTTTATATTCCATAACATTTACAATAACCTATATTAATACGAAGAAAAATTAAACAGAAATACGTGATACATTATTGAGCACATTAGTCACAAAACTACGACATATATCTAGAATTAAATGATCTTAAGTGACCTTTGTTTATAGACATGTGAACCTACTCATTAAAATAGGTTCTTTACTATGATTAACAGTCGCATGAGTGAAAACGGTGATTTCGAATTAAAATTTTAATTTTTAAATGAGAAAACTATTTCAAACAATCGAATACGAAAAGTATCAAATAGTTTGTACACATGCAATAGATGTTATTTTAAACCAATCTGAATGGCACATCAAAAAACATCAAAACGACGTTGTTAAATATTCATGACGTACGAGAAGAATTTATGAAAGCAAAATATGATGTTTGTTCATTTTCTACAACACTGTACTACTCTACAGGAAGTTATTTTAATGCATATGTCGCGCGATAAGTTTAGATACTAACATTGCAATATCTCTTCTCTCGCGTAAAAAGAAGAATTTTTGCAGACAGAGGTCTCGTCGAAACCATTTGATAACTAGAGGAAAAAGTGTGTTAAATAAGTATCCTCATAATAATTCGTTCCGCACGAGATGAAAGTCGTCCGTGATGTCCACAGTTGTCAGATCTATTTTCCAGTCATCTTTGCTGAACAATAACCTTTTGTTAGTTAATTTATACAGGGTGCCAAAAAAATGTTGTACTTCTTTGAAAGGAGTAATTCATAAGGTCATTTGAAGTAACCTTTTCCTTTGCGAAACTATTCTCCGCGACTTTGTGAGGAGTTATTAATGAAAAACACGGACCAATGAGAGCACAGTTACAGCGGGTCGATTCTGGCTCAGCCAATGTCAACGCCACCCCCAGTGGTACCTGTCGCCGAGCCGGAATCCATCCGCTGTAATTACGCTCTGGTTAGTGCATGTTTTTCGTTAATAATTCCTTGACAAAGCCGCGGAGAACATTTTCGCAATGGAAAAAATTACTTCAAGTGACCTCATAACTCGCTCCTTCCAAGGAAGTAGAACATTTTTAGGACACCCTATATAAATGGTCCAAACTTTTGAACATTTTAGTGGTGCTACAAGTATACTCCGCAGTGTATTATTCAAAACTGTTTGCTAACAAAACAATACATATGGGTGTATTTTTACCCGAGGAGCGTATCAGTTTTTAAATAAAAAGGATTTTGACTAGGGACTTAATACCAGTAAAATTTTCATACCAGTATTCTACCACTACGACAGTAATACCGGTATAATCTTGATACCGGTAACCGATACTACCGAAAACTGATATAAAGTACCGGTATTTTTCAGTTTCTTTGTCTCTTTTTATAACTTGCAATACAATGTCGTTCCTACACCGCGACGTCTATACTGTAACAGAGCTGCAATAGTGTGCGTGAGCTGGGTATATACATACCTCGTCGCGACCCATGCACGTGTGTGTGTACATGCATAGCACTCTGCACTAATGCACTTTATCGGAAATTGCAGCATGACAGCAAAGGAGAATACAATGTATTATTATTGGTGTCTTGGTGTCGCAACAGTCTTAATATACAACCGAAAAATACCGACATTTCAGTATTTCGATTTCTAAATACCAGTAAATACCGGTACAATATCGGTACATATTTCATATATGTACCAGTGTGAGTCCCTGATTTTAACTGACGTCAAAACTGTATCGTTGCCTTTGCAGAGTATGATTGCACCTATGTTTTCGTTATAAATCACTTTCTTCTATTTTTTTTTTATAAATTATATCAGAAATTCACTGTACTAGAAGTTTTATAATAAACACATTAGTGACGAAATGAAACAACTTTAAGATAGTAAATACGTGTTATAAGTAATCATATAAAATATTTCACGAATCATTGAGTTTTTAATGGTATCATCTTACTGCGTTCATAAATAAAATATTACACAATACGAAGTACGTAGAAACATGACTATCGGTTTTTTCTAATATTGTTTACAGCAAAAATTGGATAGCAAAATAAACATTTCTACTGGATAATTAAAATCAGTATTAAAGGATCTTTTTTATTTGACGCTTTGATTATGCGACACTTGTGGCTGAATTTTGCAACAGAGTATTGAATATTATAACATAAACTTAGTAGTTAACTTTACATTCGAGAAACGTATTAAAATTTGGTCAAGCAATAATTATTTTTTTTAAGGTTACAGTGGTGATAGTAAGAAGATTTGACAAAAAAATTATTGCTAGCGGACATGTTTATGACTAGATTGTGAATTTTATGCATTTATGATTAAAATGAGTAGGTAAAACATAAAACAACAAAGGCATAAAAAGAATTTAAAACAATGCTACACTGTAGTAAGGCGCCACTAGAAATTACTGTATCATTATTCAAAATACTTTTTATGGTATTAAAGTTTGTATTTAATAAATTATTAAACACTTCAGTATTGCACGAGCAAATTGCACCATTTTCATATGCATAACACGAAAAAAAGTATATAGGAGGGAAATATTTTAGGTTGGAAAAAATGTTTCGTTGTGGAGTTAAAATAGCTTCGATTGCAAAGGGTTAAAATTATTAAAAGATGAATTTTATTTTTATTAAAATTCTATTTCTTACAATTGACTCGGACAATTTTTATTTTGCACAACGACCCGCAGTCTATTTATGACTGTTGTCATTTTCTGACACAAAAGATGCAAAACATCAAGAATGAACAGTAAGCATTGAAAAAAATGCCGTCATTTCGAAAGAAAGTTTTCATTTTTTGGTGGAAAATTTGTTCACTTTTCTATGTTTCAAAATTCGAATTTTACAAGATTCTAGTGAACTATAATGAACTATTATAGTGAACTATAATATACTATCTAGAATCTAGATAGTTTACTATAACAGTAGTAATGATAATCTCTGGCAATCGTAACGAAAACTTTACCTTCAGTTCTGATTGCCGAATTATTTTCCGACAATAGTTTGTAGATACGATGTCTAAACACATCATGAATGGCATTTATCCATAAAAGGCCATTCGATGTGATAAACGGAAGGTCAAAGTGTGTAGACATAACGTGGTGTGCATTGCATTATCGGACGCAAACGCAACACGTCCTTGTGACATTGATACCAGACAAATGTGACGCAAGTACTTCAGATAATCTATCTTTACCCTTAATCGCGTTAACTACATTTCAATAAATTGCTGGCATGAACAAGTTTATGCAGAAGCTCAAGTAACTTTACACTATGTCCCAAATACATAGCACGAAGACATCTTATTGTGTCTATGTATAACCAATAAGACTATCTCTGGCAAAAATAATTCGAACAAACAAATCAAGCGTCTATCATTAGTCATATTTTCAATATGAAAAATACTTTCATTTACTATGAACACAAATGTAATAATGAAACTCATCATATAAAGAGAGTATAAAACGCCAAATATAAGGAAAATATTAATGTATAAATGAATCTGATTGATTTTTGTGTAATATGCAGATTGAACAGTTTAGACATTGATTTAAGGAATTATTCTATATTTAATAAAGAGGTGAACAAATTCATCATTTTATTAACATTTCTCTAAAATGTCATTAACTCTATGTCATACTTGACTAATATATAAATGGGAACACCTAAATATATTACGTATTTACTGTGCTATGAATGAACTCCTCACAGGACAAAGTTACACTACTTTCAGAGGAAAATGTAATGGTACACGAAGAGTTTTTTAGGTAATTTTTTAAATAAAATTTCAAGCTCATCGGTATTCTTTTAAATGCAACAGTATACCTTTTTACGATAACATGATAGATAATAAAAAACTACATTCGGTGGATACCATCTTTTTGAACTTGACATGACCTTGAGCAAAAATAATCATTTTGGAGCGAGAAAGATGTAGAAATTTAAAACTTGGGTGTCCCAGCCTGAATTATGAATTCTTTAGCTCACTTGCTCAGATTTTGTTCAGCTCGTTATTCTAAAGTTACCAGAATTGTATTAAGTACCAAATATCCTGGACGCTGGATTGGACAAAGAGGAACTGTAGCACCACCAACCCGTTCTCCGGACCTGACACCACTAGATTTTTATATATGGGCCAAAATAAAATGTATTGTTTACCAGAATAACACTACAACGCCAGAAAATATGCGGAATAGGATTACTGCAGCATGTGCTTCAATCATCTCTCAGGAAATCGAGAATGACCTCCACTTCGAACATTTATTATGATTTTTAAAGTAATTGATATCAACCACGACATAAAAAATACATAATTCAGATAATACTATACTGGTGAATACCGTCTTTTTGAATTTGACACGACCTTGAGCAAAAATAATCATGTTGTAACTAAAAATATGTAGAAGTTTAAAACTTAACTTCTACATATTTTTCGCTACAACATGATTATTTTTGCTCAAGGTCGTGTCAAATTCAAAAAGACGGTATTCACCAGTATTTTATTACCTATCATTCTATCGTAAAAAGAATATACTGTTCCATTTAAAAAAATATCGTGTCCCCATTTATATTGTCTACCCTGTATCTATATCATGATATTGAACAAATATTTTCTGGCAGGGGTAGTATTTCAGTTTCCGAAACCATTTTGCAGTGTAAACACATGTGTAAGAGCAATTCGCCATTTTCTATTTGACCGTGAAAAGATATTTTTAATAACGGCCAATAAGTATACAGCATGTTTTAAACAGAATGCTATCAAGGAACACGAGGTTATTCTAAATCAATGATACAGCAAAGTCGTAGAAAAAAATTGTTTCGTCTTAATGTTTCTTAAATAATTGAATTTGGTGATATATTGGCAAGGTACACATAGTAATTTTATACGAATCGGCTGACGTGTTCATTCATGATTAGTTTGTCTGACTGCTTTGTAGTCACTCAAACGTATATATATATAACATTTTATTGTATAATTTAAACTTATCATCTCACATAAAATTGTAAAAAAAGTATTCTCAAAAGAAAAAAGTATTTTTCTTTACATCAAACTCTTCTACATAAGTAAGCATGCATTGTTTTGTATAAATGTCATAACGTAATTTTATGAAAAAAATTGTGTGCTAGTTATTCTTAGTCGCTCCTAACGTATTTACTCAAGACTGTTTTGATTTGTCGGTTAACGACGTCATAAATATCTGATATTAATATGCCCAATGTTCCAATAAACATAGATGATAGGATAATTCTTAATTTTGTATTAACGTTAAACATTAAATTTTTACCTATTTTTTTCGTTTTCCTTTTTCCCGTAGAAAAATAAATTACTATGTAAAAAGAAATTTTGAAAAATGAGAGGAAAGATTCTTTTTTATTTTCTGTACCAAATGTACCTATTTTACGAATACAAGATAATCATATTTGATGAAGTGATAAAGTACAATAATAAGAAGAAGAAAAACGAAAAGAATGAGACATAAAAGAAAGAAGGAAAACGGGAAAAGTTAAAGCTGTACGATGGTATGTGGTATGTATATATGTAAAATAATATAATGTACGATATGTAAAATAATTTTTTTATCAACTCACAGAAAAAGCTGTCTGGAGACTTCATTTGCATCGAGTGCATTATCATTTATAAGACTGAATTGTTTACGTTCTTAACACTAGTAATTAAAACGGATTACCTTTTGAACTGCAAGTGGCGTGACTTAATTCACCAATAAAAAAAATGAATAATCCGTGTAATGAAAGTAATCGCGTAAATACATACGTCATTATAAAACAATAGATAACTTAACAAGTAAATTACTCCGCAAAATAAGTAACAATACTGCGCATAAAGATAAAACATCATTACAAATTTTTCACGACTTTCTTTATAATTGACATATAACAAGTTGCCAAAAAAGAACCTGTTCGCAGAATCTTTTTAAAAAATGAGCCACATTGTTGCACAATAGCTTGATGTAATACAATAAATGATTCAGACATTTTTTCCGAAAACATTAAAATGATTAATAATCAGTAATTAAATGATTAATATGATTAATAATCTATACATAGCTTCAAACATCTCGAAACCTATTGATATTAGACAAAAGTTGGAATCTCAAAATTGTGTAGCTATAATCTCCCTTCAAATACTTTTTGAAGAAGTTCCTGCAAAAATTGCAGGACGGTTGGGGACCCGTACGACCCAAAAATCATAAACCCCAAATGTTTACAACACCCAATAAATAATAAACCTTCTACCCCCCAACGATCCATGCAGACCACACCCACAACTACACCTTTTTTTTCGTGAGGAAATGCTTTGCGCATACCCCGACTCCCTGGGGGACGTCGGGGTTATGTGGGGCTACCCTGAAGGGCTACCCACTAAAACCTCACGCCCAGCTAAGCTACGCGGGAGGTGTCTGGATCACGCGAGTACTCAACAGGACACCCCCCATCTATCATCGCACCCCGGAGGAGGGGTTAGCCTCCCCCACTGCCTACGCTATTAGACGGTGTCCCCATCCCTGGAGCCTTCGGATTGGGCTTCCCGAGCCCCAGCTCCGTCCACCCACAGCTCCCGGAGTCTTCGTGCCCCGCTCGGAGCCGGTTTCCCAGAGGAACCAGCCTCGGCCAGGGCAAGAAGACGCCGCCACCGGAAGGAAGGGCCGTCGGAGGCGCGATCCGGCACGCCCCGACCCTTCCTTTCCCCATACCCCCCACGCATCCCCCTCCCCCATCGGGGAGGGACGGACCGACATCCCCCCCACACCGGGAAACTAACCCGGGGGGTGTCGGCCTATCACGGGGGGAGCCATGCTCCCTCCCGGGGGCCCGGGTCAGCTCGCACGGGCCCACCCACAGCTACACCTGCGCCAATCAGGAAAACAGACACTCATCCCCACAAAAACGCAGACAGCCAATAGAAATGTAACAAAAAACACTTAGTTGCTAAGTTCAAACCGACACGCACACAAGTTCCGAATTCCGAACCGCCAACACGATCTTGTACAACTCGGATTTCAATAAACGGCTTTAATAGTTATTCCAGTTCACGGTCCACTACCCGAATCCCGATCCCGGGTAAATTCCTAAGTGGCTTGACCCAAAAAGTAAGGACAAATATTTCGCGTCACGATCGGCCCCTAAATTGGTATATCGTCGAGAATGTAACAATATACATTTGTTGATAATTAAATTATTTTTAAAATCGTGTGCGTAAGGTGCAATCCATATTAAAAAGTATGGTCATTATTATTAAATTTAGATTCAAATAAAATTCATACTCCTTGAACAAGATCTTGAACAATACAACTTCAACTTTAGTTTCATTAATAATACTTTAACAATAGTAACTTACATAAGATGAACGAAAAGAAGATGAAACGAAACGTTACATAATCTGATTATATAAAACTGTATGCATCGAGCATAAGACGACATTCGTAAGACAAGTATTCAACAATTTTATTATTATTTTTTTATTATTATTAATTTTTATTATTATTACTATTAATTTTTTATTGCTTCTTTGCCTAAGAGTAAAAGTGAAATTCATACAGTCGATCCAAAAAGTGAGTAAACAATATTTCCGAATCCTAAAAAATTGTCAATATATTGCGATCATTTCGTAAAAACAAATAGTACAACTTCAAACCTACTTATTTTAAAGCTTGAAAATATGTTTATGTACTGTAGCAGGTAAGTAACCGAAAACCCATTTCTCCTCAAAAGTGCTGCACGTTAAAAACGTCTCCAAAAACCTTCAAAAATTGTTCTCGTAAACGAAATTGTCATAGATTTGAAGATTGAAGCCTCCTCTTTACAACGACTCCTTAAAAATAGTTGTACGATTTTTTCCACTTTTTCATGCAACTAAAATGAGAAGTAGATTAGGTTGTGTAAAGCCCTCATAGTGCAACAAGTGTAATTGATATTTCTGTAACGTTGGCGGCATATAAATAGTTATATCGTTGTAAAAAGAAAGCTTCAATATTTAAATCTATGATGGTTTCAGTGACGAAAAACATTTTTCAAAGGTTTCACAGCATTTTACGGTTATATCGTCGGGTATATCGGTGTGAGACCAGGACATCACTATTAATCCAATAAGAAAACTTCTTTATTTTTCATTAGTTTTTTTATGGGACTTTCATCAACATGTTCGTGGCATATAATTCCAATGATATTTACTTGTGTAATGAACAATGAAAGTTACTTTCCATTACAATTATATTAACGGAACATTAGTGTAAATTGACGCTATCCTTCTTTGCATCATATCATATTTGGTTTCAGTTTGATCAGAAAAATTTCACGAATATGTTGGTGAAAGTCCCATGAAAAAATAATGAAAAATAAAGAAATTCTCGAGCTTCGCAATTCTTTTCTACGTTCGGCACTGAATTAAAGAACTAGAGGCTTCTATCTTTAAAATGAGTTCTTTATTGTCGTACGATCTTTTTTTACGAAATTATCATAGTTTAAGTATAAGCAACATTTCGAGAATCGAGTACTTAATGTTCAAATACTTCTTGGATCTACTGCACATATGTATTTATGTATAAAAATTCCACTTTACAATTATCCGTGCAAGGCATGTGGGACGCATAATCTAGCGTATTTCCAAACATAGAATTTTACAAAAAAGAAGTGGTCCTTGAACTGCTCAGAACATTCAGTGGTAAAGACTCTAAAAATAACAGTGTCCGCCAATTTTTATTTTTTTTTGCGTGCCTAGTAGGAGTCTTTAATTCTCACTGATATTTTCAAAAAGTCGATTTTGAAAAGAACGTACATTTTCAATTATCAATAGTGCTTTATCATGAATAATTAGCGGATTTTGTGTATGTATGATAAAAATGACTGGGTGTAATTTAAAACCGTAAAAATATTACAAACATTTTAAAATATTGCTATATGTTTCCAACCTATTAACCGTATTAAGAAAGAACATAAATATCTATTTCAATAAAGTTTGTCGCAATTCAGGTAGAAAATTTTTATTTTGCATAAATATCCGCTGTCTAGTAATTATAATGTTACGTATGGAGAAGCTTCTCTACGCTTATTTCGATTAGAATTATAATCTCTTTCCTGAAATCGATAAACGTCCCAACCAACCCCCTCGTTTATAGAATGGATACCGTATGATTTCTTTATATGAAAATCTTGAGAACATTCCCTTCTGCTAATTTCCGTTCAGTTTCATCTTCTTCGGTTATAAATTGTGCAGTCACGTGTAGAGTCAAGTCGTATCACATTCGTAAGAGTCAATTCTAGTGAGATGTGAATTCTCGGTATCAACTAAATTATATTAGTTACCATATTTATAAATTATATTAGTCCATGTACCTAACTAACAAATTGAAACCATATTCTTGGCTTAATAAGTCCAACACCAAAATCGTTTTGCAATACCTGTTGGGTGATTCTTATACACTTTGTCATCCTAAAACCAAATCTGAAAGCAGAATTGCTTCATCACGCAACGCTTTCGAAAAATTTTGGTTTTTGTAAAAATGCCCGATTTTTATACGAAATGGCGTGTTACGCAAAAACTAAACACACGAGAAAGTTAAAATTTGAGTCAAGAGACAGAGGGAACTCTCCTCTACATATTCATATAGTCAATTATATTTTTATGTACTTCCTAATAGTTGTAAATGGTTGTTAAATTTTGATTTATATATATACACGTATATACCCAGAGTCAAGAGGGGCGACTCTCTCTTGCCGCGCGCACGCGGCTAATGCAGGCGACGCTAGCGCTGCGGCAAGAAGCGGCAATACATGTTTCGGCCCGGTATTTATATACGAAGCGCGGACCTCGCGAATCGTTCGCGAATGTTCGGTGCTCGCGGATTGGTCGGCGCTCGGGTCTGCTCGCGGATTGGCGCGCGTAAGGGGCCGGCCGCGGTTTGGTTCGCGCCTGGTCCGTTCGTGAGCTCGCGACGCAACGCGACAATCGCGCTTTCGTCGCAAACTAAGGAATAAATATTTTAATTTTATGAATCTATATTTTATAACTTTATCTTTTCTTGAATTTTAATTTAAAAACGCTACGAACTTTCGTTTTAACCCAATAGTGTCAACAGTCGCGCCTCTACCGGTAAATCGTTTGGATTTGAAAATGAATAACAAGACTTTACTTTTGCATTGTGTTTATCAGTATAAAACGAAAATTGAAAAATATTGAATTCTGTTATATGAAAGTAGAGACTTACCAATAAATTCTACTGAATCTATACCAACCCAGATAGAACAGAGACGTCTTAACACTAGGTTTACAGAGCACTAAGAATTACTATTTTACATTACTTTATATAAATAACATGAATGTATCGATCAAAGTTTGTAGCCATTTTTTAAATAATATTGTTAATTGTCCGCGGTTGACCGCTAGGTGCCCGCTAATAAACTATTAGTAGCTCGAAGGACCACCTTCTTTGGTCGGACAAAATGAATTGTTATATCTGGTTTCAAGTAACTATATTTCAAACTAGACAAGTGAGAAGCGCTGCTGGTAGGGCCAAGTCCCTGTCCATCTATCTATCTATCTATTGGTCTTAGGCGACTTTTCTAAAACTGTTGGACTTTCTAGAGCGATCTGGTTGGGAGAACACGAGTTACAAAAAATCTAACCTCGGTTCTCCCCACTACTCTAAGTCTCAACCCTACTTCAGGGGTTTGGTGGGAGGATCTAGAGGCTGGATGCTTGAGACAGGCCCAGGGGGTTCGGCAAGGCGGGGTCCGATGAACTGTGGCCTCTACAGTGGGACCAGTTGTCCCACTGTCGAGCCGTTCTCTCTATTTGAGGGATGTCACAGGTCTAAAGTCCTCTCGCTCCACCTCCTCGT
Source organism: Halictus ligatus (assembly GCA_028454255.1). Classification (NCBI taxonomy): domain Eukaryota; kingdom Metazoa; phylum Arthropoda; class Insecta; order Hymenoptera; family Halictidae; genus Halictus; species Halictus ligatus. Next base: position 2,641,388 of record CM052134.1, read on the forward strand.
GGTGGACCCTGGGAACACACAAGTCGTGTGTTGCTAACGGAGCGAGGGGCATTAGTGTGTCCTGCGAACGACCGGGGAGGTCGCCGCAGGGCCCTATACCGTAAACCGGTGGTCATGTTTTACCGGAGCGGGGGAGCTTGCCTTTATCGGCCGGCTCTGCGAGGAGGATAAACCTCTATAAAAAAGTCTCTATCCCAAGCTTTCGGAACGTGGCGATGGGAAACTCCCGGGCCGGATAAGTGGGATAGGCTGGAAGTCACCTTCAGCCAGCTACCCCGCCCGGAGGTGAGAGCCCTGCTCCCTGGGGAGCTGACCGCTCTCCTAGTGGAGCTGGCAAGGGAGAACCGCGATATGGCCAATCGGAGCAAAAATCTGAAAGGCACCTTCGTGAAGGGCTTCCGGGACGCCTCAAACCTCATTGAGGAGGTGGCCAATGAAATTGACCTCAGGGGCTTCCCGGGGGGATGCTCTGCGGTCGGCGCGGGCGCTGTGGCTCCTGCGGAGCCCGAGATCGCGGCTCTGCGGGAGCGTTGCGCGGCCCTCGAGAGGGAGTTGCGGGAGACCCGCGACTCCCTCGACGCCATCAAGGGGGAGTTGATGGCGACGAAGCGGCTGCGCGATGCTCCCGCCACACCGGCAACCGACCCCGCCATTGTCGGAGGGGGCACCGCGGCGCCCGGGGACTGCATGGCGCAGATGCGGGCCCTCATGGAGGAGGGCCTCAGCTCCCTCCGCCAGGAAATGCGAAGGGAGCTGCGTCGAGTGACCGGCCTCGGCGTTCGTGGGCCCCCCCCAGCCGCCGCCGGCGCCGGCACCCATCCCGCCACGGCCCGCCCCTGCGCCTGCACCACGACCCCACCCTGCGCCTGCGCCGCCGGTCCCTGCCCCGGCGGCGGCGGTCGCCGGGAAGGGGAAGAAGAAGAAGGGGAAGAAGAAGGCTGCGGCTGCCGCGGGGGTCAACGCTCCTGTGGCCCCTCCAGCCCCTCCGGCCCCTCCCGCCAAGACCAAGCCTGGGGAAACCTGGGCGGAGGTGGTCGGTAGGCGGGCTATATCTGCGGCCAAGGCCGCGGCCAAAGCCGCAGCCCAAATCGCGGCAGCTGCCTCGGGCAGCGCCGCAAAGACAAAGAAGGCCGCTGCTTCCGCCTCGAAGGGCGGAAGGGCAGCGGCAAAAGTGAGGCCACCTCCCCGCGCGGCGGCGGTCCTTTGGCTGACTCTCACTGGGCTAGACCCTTCCGGCTGCTTTCCACCGGGTTAGTCTCCTTCATCTCCTTCCTCCTTCTCTTCGTTAGTCTGGTCGTGTCACTCAAGCTCGGTGTTGCGGATGCTGGTCGCCCCGTGGAAGAGGCTCCTCTGGGTGCTCGGCGACCTGAGACTAGTCTCTCTCTCGGGTACGGTCGACAGGAGCCAGCGTGATCCGGGCCGGCGTCCTCCAGGGAATCTGCTCTCGTTGATCGGTCACGACGCGCACTTTCCCGGAGAAATTAGCTACACGTGCGATTGTCGGGATCGTTTCCGCGCCCAGTAACCGCACGAACTGGCCCCGATCTGCAGCTGCTATTTCTGCAGAAGCATGTGATTTCTCAATAGAACAATGTACGCGAACTAAAACAATTACGGGATCATCGGAAGAATCTGGTCCTCGGAGGTGTACCGGGCCACTCGTGGGCTACGGGCATACGAATAAGAACTCAGATTCATTTCAATAAACAATCTGTTTTCTCGGAGGGTGTACTGAGCCACTGGTGAACTGCAGACGTACGGGAGAGAACCCAGATTTAATACGGATATCGGAAATGACAATTAGCGAAATCACATACGACATATGATGGGGATTTGATTAAATGGAGACGTGGTTAATATAATGATTATTTAATATATCGGAACTTTATATACACACCTTACACTTACGGTTTAATTATAGTACGCGAGAGAAATAGAAACGCTTGAAATAAGATTGGAAATGGGAAGGCGGAAGAGCTCCAAGAAACGTTGTCTCGCGGTGGAACTAATTAATTAATTAGGGGCCACTCTGCCCTTTCGGTGCGGCGCGGGTCAGTCGAGCGGGGGTGAATCTGGGCATGGATGAGTGGTGGGGTAGGAGGCATTAACGCTCGGAGTGGGGATCGCTAGACGCAATGACGTACTACGAAATGACTTACTTGGAATGAGATGTTTAGCGGGAAGGTACGTGTGATGGTAAGGTGGATTGGTAACTTAACCTGTTGGATTGTTCTTATATTCTATCGTGTTCGTGTTACAATAGTTGTGTACTTAGCGGCTATGAGTATAAAATAATATAATACAAAATAACATGGCGGCTTGAGACTACGCAAACGTCGCGTGACGTCACAATGATATTGAGTAATCCACCAACTTTCTTGCATTTTACAGATCCTAATCAAATTTGGTAAATGAATATATGAATGTGCAAATTCATTTTAAAACCTGGATAAATAAATTCGTCGCCCACATGTGGGTGAAAAATTAAAATGTGGGGAAAAATGAAACGATGACAATTATGAAACCCGGAAAATTCAAATGAAAAGTATATTAATTCGCAATGAACTATGGTCGTACGTTAATGAAAATAATATAAAAACAGAAGTAAACGCGATAGAGTGGGATAGCACGGACGAGGGAGACCTTGCCTTTTTATTCTTAAGTGTGAATAAAAGTCAAATAAATAACGTGTGAAACCTCAAAAGCAGCGTGGGACACGTTAAGAAATATATACGAGTCAAAAGGCCCAGTGAGGAAAGCCAACCTGTACGAGAACCTGTACAACCTGAATAGAATAAGACTAAATTATACGTTAGCAACTCTACGCAGTTAGCAAGTGCGGAAAACACTTCAATTTATCTTCTTGCAAGACGCACAGATGAAGATCAGCTTACAGATTAGAAACAAACGAAGAAGGTATCCAATTATAAAAATTCTGAATAAACCTAAATTTTGTTGTTTTTGTAAAATTACGGGTACAACTCATTTGACCAGTCCTCAATTTCCCGAACCGAAATCGGTGAATGCAGGTAGCTTCGAAACTGCACCTTATCTCCGGAATCCGCCCCATCTGAGACGTAATAAAATTTGGTGACAGCGGTGGAATAGAGCGCAGAATTGAAGATTGGAAAAATAGTTTCTTTAATTGAGTAAAAATGGCAAGCCCGAATGATAGCGGAGCAGAAACTAAAGGTTCTGAATCAGAGTTATTAAAAATGTCCGTAGAACAAATCAAAAGGTCTCAAGAGAGTGACGACTTCATATCTAACAAATAGCGCATATGCAAAACGCACTACACTCAATAATTAACCGTCCGTAACCGACACCGACGAAACCCGAACAAATGACTCCCGAAAAACCGACTCGCGTACCGACAGACCCACCAGACAACCCCATACAGATCAAAGACGCATTAGAGACAGTACCCGTGTTCGATGGTTATAAACCTTCTGTATTTCAATTTTTAAAAGCATGTGAGAGAGCTAAAGCCATGCTTCCACCAAATAAAGAACCATACTTGGTTAAATTATTGTGAGATGGATGTGTGTGTGTGGATGGATGAAGAATGAGCGGCGGGGACGCGAGAGCCGCCAAATGTTTAAAAGAAACAGACGTTGCCCCGCAACCTTCGCGGCGCGAGTCACCTGGGCAAACGGAAAAAACAGTGCAACAGGGCAAGTAAACAAATAAAATAAATAAGACGAACGTTATATAAAAAGGTGCAGACGGGCAACGCAGGCAGTTAACGATTGAAAATAGATGGCGAAAAGTCGTATAGTCGGGTTCGTTTGTCGCATCGGTAAAGTTTTATAATTAAAGTCGTGATTGTGAATTATAATTGCTAATAAATATCTGTGTAACCAGTCGGCCGGCTTTATTCCTACATTATTAACAAATAAACTTATAGCCATCGAAGACGCAAACGTAGACACCATAGAAGAATTCGGTGCAAAATTAAAACTTATGTTCGGACCCCAAAAAACGGTTAATCAATATAAAGGCGAACTAGGGAACATATTTAAAAACCCCGACGAAAACATCTTGGATTATATAAGTCGCGTAAAGGATTTGCGACTCGCAATTATGGATGGAGAACGAGACACACACGGTCAACTCTCGGAAACACTGCAACGCAGCATAGACTTCGACCTCACAGAGGCTTTTCTAAAAGGTCTACCGTCGGAAGTCCACATAAGATTGTAATTGGAAGGTTTCACAAATCTAGAAGAGGGATATGCCAAAGCAATCAAGATTACGAAACAAATTCAGCAAGAAGAAGAACGAGTCAGGACATTCCACAGAGGAGCGACTCTGCTACAGCAGAGGTGTCAACTTTCATCAAACAGATATCAAGTCTCCCTGAGACAAGATTCGTATCGTAACAATTCCGACAACAATAATACTAGAAATTCAAACAGCCATTTGAGGCCCAACAAACAAACAGGAACCGATAATCGGGCTAGACGAGCCGACTCACCTGTCACCTGCAATTACTACCAATAGACCGGACATGCAATCAGCGATTGCTATAGATTCAAGGCAAAGGTGAAATCAGACGAGATAGTGCCCTATGCCTAACAGAAGTCGGGAAACGAGAAGTACTCTCCAAGGACAAGCGGCGCACCCAAGGGAGCAAATTTTATAGAGCGCCGATCGGTAAGGAAAATAAACCCTGCTCCACCCGCACCAATAGAAACCACATCGTCCAATCTACCCCAACCGGAAGAATCCCCGGAGATAGATCACAACAGGGTAACAAGAATCGAGGAATCAGAAACGAACTAGGAAGAGACCAACCTAGAAGGGCTATCACTGTTCGACTAGATTCTGCCAAATATCCCCCAACGATAATGATCACTTCCCCGGATCTCCAAGGAATAATTTCTCTTTTGATCGACTCAGGTTCAGAAATCAATCTTATAAAAGAATTAGTGGTTCGAAAATCTACAAAAATCGACACAAGTAACGCTATAAATATTCAATCAGGATAGCAGGTCATCAAGTAACATTCCATGTTGTTAGCAACCGAATATTGATAGATCAAAGCGGACTCTTAGGATCCGACTTCCTACAAAATAATCAAGTAAACATCGATTACTCTGCGCAACATATTAAATATGGAATTACATACAAACCGCTTTTGAACCTCGACAAATAACAGTTCCTAAGAGAACGTCTATCCCAATAACGGTGAATATAATCAACACACAACTGCAGCAAGGTTAAATTCCCCGATTTATTACAGAAGGATGTCACCTGTAGATGGAAAGATACCCAAGAAAAATCATTTCGAATTCTAAAGGAAGCACTTACAACCAAACCTATACTGCAATTTCCAGACTTCTCAGAAACATTTAACCTCACTACGGACGCATCTGGATATGCTATCGGAAGAGTACTCAGCCAAGGCCCAATTGGAAAGGATCTCCCCGTGGCATACGCTTTTCGTCTGCTGAATACAGCCGAACAAAAGTACTCCACCATAGAAAAGGAATGCTTAGCGATTGTCTACTGCATATCCCATTTTCGGCCATACCTATACGGCCGTACTTTTAATATCATGATAGACCATAAACCTCTAATGTGGCTACATTCTATCAAGGATCCAAGTTCCAGATTATGGAAATGGAAATTAAAACTATCGGAATACGATAAGAGCTAACGCTAACGCAGACGCGCTATCCAGAAATCTGCTTACACCTGCAGTCTTGGGTCAGGAAACCAGTTAGAAGAAGAATTTGATTAACCTCATCGGAAGACTCGTTAGAATTGGAACTGGACAAAGTTAAAAAACGAGCAAAACCAGACGAACCTGTGCGAACTCAAAAAAAAAAATTTCAACTACCACCTCGGAAGATTCACCCCTAGATTCGCACCTACCCGATACAACACGGAAGAAAAGGAAAAGTGGACCTCAGGAACAAACGGAGACCGAACACCGTTCATCAACTTCATCCGATAACCATGACACGGAGTCAAGATCTGACCAAAGAAATAATTATTTGCCTGACAGCCCTGACTTGGCAGACATTCAAGTGGAACCGCCCAGTGTAATACGACAACCACACAGAGACTTGCAAATCCGAGAAACTCACGAACCACTATATATGGCCAAAACGGACAGGGTAATATTTATTGATATGAACTGAAAGAAGCCAACCACTTGAACACGTTTGGATTCTACACAATAGCCCTACCTGTTAAGAGAAACAAACACACTCCTATCGAGCCCGAAAACATCGTCAACTGCATCGCCTCATTATTAGATGTAGTTGAAGAAATGGATCTAAATTCATTAAGCATAAGAAAGACCAATAACATTGAAGACATACCCTGGAAGTACATCATAAACAAATTAAAAGAAGCATTCCAAAATAAAACAATAACGATAACCATATGCACAGGCCAAATAACTATACCACCTGAAAGCGATAGACTAAGTTTAATCAGAGAAAAGCATATGTCTGCCGCCGATGGACATAAGGGCGTACCGAAGACCTACCACCGAATTAGGCAATTACACTATTGTGAAGGAATGAAGAAGGATATCCAAAATTTTATTCGCACATTTAGTGAATGCCAGTTAAGAAAACTGACAAAAATTAAAACCAAACAACCAATGGTGTTAACGGACACTCCAGGAGAAGCTTTCGATAAAGTCAGCCTGGACATCGTGGGGGCTCTACCAGAAACAAGGAAAGGATATATTCTAACTATGCAAGATTTACTGACTAAATACTCTGTAGCAGTGGCTTTGGAACGAACCACAACTGCAGATATCGCGGATGCCTTCATAAAAAATCTTATCTGTCGATTTGGAGCCCCTAAAGCAATTTTAACGGATCTAGGAACTAACTTCACCTCCAACTTAATGAAATGGGTGGCAAGGAAATTTAGAATTAAACACTACAAGACCACAACTTACCACCCACAAAGCAATGGCTCAATCGAAAGATCACACCATGTACTGATGGAATACTTAAACCAGTATGTAAACAATGCTAACAATTGGGATGACTGGCTAAATTTGGCCAAGTTCTCGTACAATACATCAGTACATGAAGGAACTAAATTTTCCCCACACGAATTAGTTTACGGAAAAATTGCTCATGAACCAACCAGCGATGATCCAGTTAAGGAAAACCTATAACCCACCTAGGCTGATTACCTCCGAGATCTACATATGACCATTCAGGAACTAAAACTGTCGGCATCTAAAAATCTGAACGCCGCCAAAGCAAAATCAAAACATTACTATGATCAGAAAATCAATCCACAAAACTTCAAAGTAACTGATCTCGTGTATTTATTGAAAGAACCGGTCAAAGGCAAATTCAGCGATCAGTATACCGGACCTCACAAGGTTAAAGAAATACTACCCAACCAGACTATAAAAATTTTAATCAAAGGAAGCCCTCGCACAGTCCATATAAATAAGTTAAAATTAGCACACCGTAGGACCAACTGATGGCGTTAGAAATAATTACCCCAATAAAAACCATAGGACATTCCATTTGGTAGAAAGATACTACTATAACAATATGATAAGCACCGATGCTCCATCGGATCATGGCTCCATCTAAATAAAAATATCTAAAAATTTCTATAGCAGAATGTTTCTACCATTATTACTACAACTAACACACCGATAGTATTAACAGGAACTCTTCCATCATGCGTTGCTTACAGAAAATGTTAAGCCTCTGGCTAATATTCATGTCGATACAATCCTCGCGTGCCATTGTCGGATACTATTGCAATGTGCACCACCTAAACGTGACTGCCTTATCTCTCAAAACCATCGACGATCGTAACACTGACCATGTCGCTACAACGACGGAAGAAGTGTACATTCAGCTACTACAACTATCGGATTACTGCTACGCGGACATCATCCAGTGCAAGGTCGTAATATCTAGAACTGATAACAGAAGAACAGTGCAGAAGAATGCACCTGTACGGCACTATGTCTGTGGGAAGAAACACTCAACAAAATAGCAGAGAACGCAGTCGAAAAATTCTGGCACGGATTCATCACTTTTGGATCCTTCAGTGCAGGAACATTAGCAGTCTTTATAATTTTCAAATTAATAAAGACGATCGCTGACACAATAATACACGGCTATCAGCTGGATTCGCTATACGAATGCAGTTTCACCTTGTGCGTAGCCACATGGAATTAGCTGATGCACCTCCTGTTCAACACGCCGCCGTGCGAAGACACACGACCCAACCAGCTGACGACGCGACCTCCGACAATCAACCTCGGACCGATGCAGATACGTCCAAACTCGGGAAAGTTGTTAGGAGCTTGCAACAAATTTCCTGATAAAATTTACACCAAACATGATATAATTAGGATCATATTTACTAGGCAATCGTACATTCCTTTGAAGCGGCAATGTTTCAGACTTTAGAGAATGACTGTGTTTTGCACCGAGGTTACAGGAAAGTTCTTTCGTTTTCGGCGAGACAGTGTCGTGGGAGGTCAAATTTATGACACGCTTCAGTGTCAATGTCACGGCGCGGGCCATCGGCGCAAGATGCTAATTCGCAACAGGTTGCTTTCGATCATTAAAGTGAAACGAGACGCTTTCTGAGTCTCGTTGCGAGACCGGAGTTTTCGACCAGGCCCGCGCCAATCAGCGTCGGAAACCAGCCGCGCACCAATGCGCGAATTCTGCCCGAGCTCGGACCAATCAACGAGAGCCGAAGATTCGCGAACTGGCACACGAGGTCCGTGCTCGGGCCACAAATATCACGACGAAACCTATCTCGGGGAGAGTTGGCCTGGAGCAGCTCTCGGGACAACACCCGAGCCCGGTACCACCGAGCGAGCGCGAGGAAGCGCCGGAATCGACCGAACGCGTACGTGGAGTCATTGTTGAGAAACGAACATACAGCCCCATATAAGGATTTATTCATAAATGAAAACAGAAACGAAACTGTTACTGAGGTAGAAGACCAAGAAGAAATACACACCTTTGTTAGAAGAAAAAGTAACATCGGAAGAAGAAGAAATAATTTGGGAAGAAGAAGAAGAAGGAGAAGAATAAGATGTCCAAATAAGTAATCAAGAACCAATCAAGAGAGGCCCTGGCAGACCTAAAATAATTAGGACAAGTAAACCTGGAAGGCTAAAGAAGCAATATCAAACAGCTGAAGTTAAGGAGCCGATGAATCCAAGTGAAATTAAAAATCGAACTGATAGACGATTCTGATTAGAAGCTATGGATGCAGAATAAGAAACGTTAATACAGAACAGAACATGGAAACTGGTTTCAAGGCCCAAAAATAAAAAAAAAGTTTTATCGAACAAATGGGTGTTCAAAATAAAAAGGAACCATAATGGATCTATAAATAAATATAAGGCAAGATTAGTAGCTGGAGGTCATCAACAAAAATACGGCTTAGACTATGAAGAAGTGTTTGCTTGAGTAGCAAGGTACGAGACAGTGCGAGCAATTTTAGCTGCTTCAGTCGAGAATAAAATGTACGTTTACCAAATGGACGTCGTATCAGCCTACGTACAAGACGATTTAAAAGAAACAATTTATATGGAGCAACCGGAATTATTTTCAACAAACAATGAAAACCAGCATTTTAGGAATCAACGTTATCCGGAATCGTGATACCGGAGACATAAAACTAAACCAAAGAAAGTATATTTTACAATGCAAAATTTCAAACCAATATCAACTCCCATGGAACCTGGATTAAAATTACAAGAAGGGATGTCATTATCGGAGCGCATTAATATATTTAGCCAATGCCACTCGCCCCGATATATCATTTGTCGTAAGTACACTAACAATAAGCAGGTTTTGTTCAAATTACACTATAGAACCCTGGAAATGTGCAAAAAGGATATTAAGATATCTAAAAGGTACTGTGGACTACAGTATACATTATGAACCTACTGTGATCTGGAAGAATGTTATTTTGTCCTCGAGTTATACTTATCATTTTATATTAATAAATAAGTATTACAGAAGCTCTACTGTACATTCATTTAATCAGTCAAGAGAAAGTGCACCGCTATAAATTCATCAGACATTTATACCATTATATTTAATAATATTTAAAATATTTATATATATAAAGTATTTGTTAGCGATTGCAATCCGCATATGTATTAGTTTATAAGTTGGCGCCGCGCTATTGCTTTGTATCTTCCGCGACATCTACCACAGCTTTGGGGACCATTCCAGTCCCATAGATTTTTCTTTCTGTTCTGTTCTGTTCGTTCGTTCTTCAACACGTTTTTCCGCTGTAATCTAATATTAAAACTAACTGGTTATGGGCCCAGACAGCTCTAACATTTCTTTGGGCATAAGTGAAAATTTATTTTCGCAACAGTTCCGTAAAGTCACGGTGAAAAGTGCGAACAAATGAAAGGTTGTGGTCTAGTGAAATTTTGAGGTTAGTTCGAGTACGAGGTAAATCAAGAGGAATAATTAAGATGAATGCATCAAATACAGTGCGCATCGAATCGCTAAACAAAGACAATTACGACAGTTGGCGGATACAGACGGAGGCGTTATTATGTAAAAATGACACGTGGGGCTACGTTAACGGCGAAATATCAAAGCCAGAAGAAGGGGCACCTCGAGACGCCATGAAAGAATGGGAAATGTCTGATAGAAGGATGAAATCCGACTTAATTTTGTCCATCAGCCCGAACAGCTTGAAATGTCTCTTGAAGAAATGATTCGGGAACGATCAAAGCGCGACACAGCAGAGTTTTACAATAAGGCGCAAAAGATGTTAAATGAAATACGAAGAGGATCCAAGGTGTTAGTTTAGGAGAGAGAAAAACATTGTATTTGTATACTGTGTTTAATATAAAATATATGTTTAGGCTAGGAACTGTTCACATGTTAGCTTGGTGATGCCTTACGCTACAGTGCGTCTTCACATTCTTGTTGATCACATCACGCAGTTGCTCACTTCATTTGCTACGCACAGATGTCGCCACACATGCATATTTGTGGCGGTTGTAGATAATGTAGATTTCTGTATTGATTAATTTGTTTATATTTAGTCGTTAGGATTTATTTTGTTTTTGGTTTCCTACCAACAAAATTATTGACATAACAAATTGCAACAGATTAAAATAAATACTGAAAGAGATAACACATATTTTATTTGGAGAAATATATTACACTCCTACAATTTGGTGACTCCCCACGTGATACTTTTTAAGAAAAAAGGATGCCGCTTCATCATACCCAACAAGAATCGAAGGGAGATCAAATCAAGATCTTATTACGGAAACAGATAAGGATTTGGTAGAAGAAGAATTACCTTCGACAAGTCAAGTCAACAATTTCAATCAAATCAATGCAGCATCAATGGTTAAACTTCCACCCTTTTGGAAAGAGAATCCGATATTGTGGTTTACCCAGATTGAAGCAGCCTTCGCAATTAGCAGAATCTCCTCTGACGATACCAAATACCGATATATTATAGTTAATTTAGATAAGACAGTCCTTCCTTTTTCTGATATTTTAAACAATCCTCCAATTAATGATAAATATGAAACTCTTAAAACAAGAATTATTTCCTCGTTCGATGAATCAAGCGAGTCAAAATTAAGAAGATTAATTAGGGGAAATGAGATGATTAACGTCAAACCGTCAAATTTCTTACAAAAATTAAGAAATTTCGCAGGTGGGTTGTGTAGCGAGAGTGTCCTAAAAACATTGTTTCTGGAACAACTAGCAGAAAATGTTCGGGGAATTTTAGCTATTAGTGAAGTACAAGAGCTTTCCAAATTGGCTTATCAAGCTGATAAAATAATTATCGTCTGACGATTGCCGACAAGACGTCAGGTATGAGATATTTAATTGATACTGGTTCTGATATTTCGTTGTTACCAAGGAAAATGTTAAAAGGAAAGTTGACGTAATCAAATCTTATACTTTTTGCTGCAAACAGTTCTGAGATTAAAACATATGGTAAAAAATTAATTACTGTAGGGATTACGCAGAAATTTTACTTGGGAATTCATTCTAGCTGATGCCATAATGGCAATTATAGGATCAGATTTTATAGGTCATTACGTTCTATTAGTAGATTTAAATGGCAAAAGGGTTTTAGATAAAGAGACAAAATTACAATCATTTGGAATCTTCAAGCGAGTACATACAATTTCAATTTCAATAATAAAAAATTCCTTTAAATATAAGCAATTATTACAAGAATATATTGATATTACTAAATCGGTTAGGAAAGAGATTGTTGAAAACGATGTTTATCATTATATTGTAACAAAAGGTCAACCGATAGCTGAAAAAGCTAGACGTTTGACACCTGAAAAATTTAAAATTGCCAAAGCAGAATTCGAAGAAATGATTCGGAAAGGAGTGTGTAAGCCATCATCCAGTCAATGGGAAATTCTTTTACACATGGTTCCGAAGAAAAATGGGGAATGGCGACCGTGTGGAGATTATAGAAAATTAAATTCAATAACAATTCCTGATCGCTATCCTGTACCTCATATACAAGATTTTTCTTTTAAATTAGCAGGTGCAACAATTTTTTCAACATTAGATCTTATTAAAGCCTATAATCAGATACCCATGGCACCCGAAGACATTCCCAAAACAGTAGTTATCACACCATTTGGATTATTTGAATTTTTAGCAATGCCATTTGGATTAAGAAATGCAGCACAAACATTTCAAAGATATTTAGACAATGTATTAAGAGGTTTGAATTTTTGTCATGGTTATATTGATGATATAATTATTGCGTCAAAAAATGAAGAAGAACATAAACAACATTTAAAGATAGTTTTTGAACGATTACGAAAATTCGGATTGTCAATAAATGTGAATAAATCGACCTTTGGTGTTAAAGAAGTTACATATTTAGGATATTTAATTAATTCAGAAGGTATGAGACCTACTGAGGAAAAAGTTCAAGCATTGAAAGATTTTCCAATTCCAAAAAATAGGACAAAATTATGAAGATTTTCAGGAATAGTAAACTTTTATCGCCGTTTTATTCCTATGGCAGCAAAAATTCAAGCTCCTTTACATTCGTTACTTATTGGTGCAAAAAAGAAGGATAAAAGGTTAATTGAATGGACAGAAGAACAGAAAGTTGCTTTTAATAAAATGAAAGAACAATTAATCAATGCTATATTATTGGTACATCCAGTAGCAAACGCACGTTTAGCGCTAACTACAGATGCATCGGATACAGCAATGGGAGCTGTTTTAGAACAATACGTTGGTAAAAGCTGGCAACCATTAGCATTCTATTAAAAAAAATTTACGGAAACTCAACAAAAATACAGTACTTATGATCGAGAGCTTTTGGCGATATATTCTGCAATTAAATTTTTCCGATTTATGGTAGAAGGACGAGATTGATTTTTGCATTTAAACAGAAATCAGTTAAAGCTTCTCCTCGACAACTTCGACATTTAGATTTTACAGGTCAATTCACTACTGAATTAAGTTATGTTAAAGGGGACGAAAATGTAATTGCAGATGCCTTCTCAAGAGTTGAATGATGAAGAATTAAAAAAGATAATTTCGGAAGGAAATTCGACATTACAATTACAAAAATTGAGAGTAGGTGATACAAATCTTGTATTATATTGCAACATTTTAGAAGATAATATTCGACCTTATGTTCCGAATATTCTAGGAACACGAATTTCAAATATTGTACATAATTTTCACATCCTGGTAGTAGAGCTATGAAAAAGACATTGTCTCAAAGATTTGTCTGGCCAAATATGGCAAAAGATGTTGCAGAATGGGTGAGAACTTGTTTACCTTATCAAAAGAGTAAAATTCATCGTCATCAGAAAAATTTGCCAGAACATATACCAGTACCTAAAGAAAGATTTAATCATGTACATATAGATCTTATTGGGCCACTTCCGACTGTTAACGGATATCGTTATTGTTTTACTATGATTGATCGATTTTCACGTTGGCCTGAAACAATACCATGTTACGAGCCAGGGCTGCGAGCAACGCGAGAGGCCGGCGAGGGGTTGTTACCCCAAGAATATGGATTCAAAATTGGAAAGCTTTGTTAATCTAAATCTAACATTAGCAAACCTCGTAACTTATATAATTTAATTGATACAATCCGAGCGGTAAGATTGTATCGTGTGGGAACGTTCAATTATTAGATTAGGATGTTTGACAATGATTAAGGGTTGTAATTTACGCGAGTTAACAAACAAGACAATTTATTCTGGATTCGAATAGGTTACAATTGTGATTGTTGTGTCGCGAGTGAAGGTAATAAATGTACAATTATAGAAATTGATTACCTATGTTGCACGGTGTTGACGCACTGGCAATGCGGGGTCGGAGAGCAGTTGTTGAAGGAAAAATAGAAATTACACTAACTAACGGCTTATATAAGTTAACGTTGATACAAAAGGGACTTGAACCCGATCTCACCAGAATTTAGCCCGATACTAGTAACACGACGTGACTTCGCGAATGATATACCGCGACCGGACCACTTCTTGTTCTCAACAGAACCGCGTCTCGACTGAACCAAAGAGAATGAAAATGAACGGGTTTATATACCCCAAAAATGAGGGAGAAATGTGTATGTATTATTGTACGATCGCGTACTTGTATTTGACGTTTCCGGTGAGTTTAAGGTTTGCAGCTGGATCTTTGTTTAAAGGGGTAAAAACGAAGGGTTAGCCAGGATGTTTCCTATCGAGAACTATCTTGACAAAATATTCCAGAAGGGAATGTTTTGAGGATTTCCATATTAAGAAATCATACGGTGATGCCCATGCTCTGTGCCAGTTGCGTCTAGCCGGAGTAGAATCATTAAACAAAGGGGCCTGTTGGGACGCTTTTCGTTCTCAGAAGAGAGATTAGAACGTCTAAACGAAAATGAATCGCAGAGAAACGTCTCCATACGTAACAACCAATTAAGGAAATTTCAGCAGATACAGTAGCGAATACATTTTTCAATACATGGATTTCAAGATTTGGCACACCGTTGTCTGTAACCACAAATAGAGAAAGTCAATTTGAATCGCAAATTTCCAATGCACTATCAAAGATGGTTGGATTCAAGAAGATAAGAACAATTTCTTACCATCCTATTTCAAATGGGATTGTAGAAAGATGGCATCGGTCACTGAAAACAGCGATTTATTGTCATGAAAAAGAAGATTGGACGAAGATTATGCCGATTGTTCTATTAGGATTAAGAACAATATATAAAGAAAATTTAGGCTCATCAGCTGCAGAGATGTTATAGGCACAAACTTTAAGATTACCCGGCGAATTCTTTTTGGAAAAAGAAATTCCGGTTGATCAAAGAATTTGTTACAAGAATTGAGAGAACGCATGAAATTACTCGAGTCACATCAGACGATACATAATATTTAAAAAAAGCTATTTATACATAAGAATTTAAATTGTTGTACACATGTGTTTTTGAGAATAGATGCAGTCAAACCACCTCTAACACCACCGTACGAGGGTCCATTTGAGGTAATTGCAAGACCATCAGAGAAGGTTTTCACAATTACAATTAATGGACAACCGATCAATGTCAGTACTGAAAGATTGAAACCTGCCTACTTTGAAAATTCAGAACAAGATGAAAATTTAGAAGAAATTGTGGGTACTTCTTCCTTTTCCAATAAAGGATAACTTAAAACTTATCCTGGACCAAAAGAAAACAAGATTTGTAAAGTTCAATATTTAGAAAATATTGTCAAAACTCAGAGGGGAGTAATGTGGCAGTTGTAGATAATGTAGATTTCTGTATCGATTAATTTGTTTATATTTAGTCGTTAGGATTTATTTTGTTTTTGGTTTCCTACCAACAAAATTATTGACATAACAAATTGCAACAGATTAAAATAAATACTGAAAGAGATAACACATATTTTATATTTGGAGAAATATATTACACTCCTACATATTACAAAGCAAATTTATCATACACTCAACACAAGGTATGCTTATCGACTAAAAGTTTATACGGGCTACGACAATCGAGTAAGTTATGGAATCAAAAATTGAGTAAAAGACTGCAAGAACTTGGTTTGAAATCAACGACAGCTGATCCATGTATATATTTCGCTGTAAGAAAGGTTCATCTTACGTTAATCACCATTTATGTCGATGACATACTAATTGCAAGTTCCGATACAAAGTGGAAAAATTCAATAAGAGAAAAATTAGTGTCCACGTGCAAGATCTGAGTAAAATTAGACACTGTTTAGGAATTGAGTTTTTCCATGAGAAGGGGAAGATATAGATGACACAGAAGGGCTATGTTCAGGAGCTATTGAAACGCTTTGGAATTCTGGACTCCAAACCCGTCTTGACGCCCTGTGACCCTTCCATTACATTACACTGTCCAACAAAATCAAACTTTTTTCGAGTTTTGCAATACCTGTTGGGTGATTCTTATACACTTTGTCATCCTAAAACCAAATCTGAAAGCAGAACTGATTTTAATGAAAAATGACGTGTTACGAAAAAACTAAACACGCGAGGATCCATTTACAACTATTAGGAAGTACATAAAAATATAATTGACTATATGAATATGTAGAGGAGAGTTCCCTCTATCTCCTGACTCAAATTTGAACATCCTCGCGTGTTTAGTTTTTTCGTAACACGTAATTTTGTATCGAAATCCGGCATTTTTACCAAAACCAAAATTTTTCGAAAACGTTGCGTGATGGAGCAATTCTGCTTTCAGATTTGGCTTTAGGATGACAAAGTGTATAAGAATCACCCAACTGGTATTGCAAAACGATTTTGGTGTTGGACAGTGTTAGTGAAGCCAAATTCTCCATCATCAGAAGTCATGCGAAGATTCGTGGATACAACCCACCGTTCCATTATCCAGATTCGGGTCCACCGTTCCATTATCCAGTTCCGGATCCAGAAAGCAACCCACTGTTGCATTACCAACGGTAGAGGCCAAATACATGGCAATGACCAAAGCCACGAAGGAGGCCATTTATTTACGACGTTTACTTGGAGAGCTCGGCGTTCGAGGTCAGGATGCGATCGTTTTATACAACGATAATCAGAGCGCACAAAGGTTGGCCAAGAATCCTGTATTTCATCGTCGCACGAAGCAAATGAACATACGTCATCATTTCATTCGCAATGCTGTCAAAAATCGGCAAGTAATAACCCAATATTTGCCAACTGGAGACATGGTCGCCAAAGTTTTAAACAAAGCATTAACCAGCGATAAGTACAGGAACTGTGTTCGATTATTAAATATATGTTAGTACGGTATCATCAAATCTGCGGATCGAGGGGAGGTGTTAGCGATTACAATCCGCATATGTATTAGTTTATAAGTTCGCGCCGCGCTATTGCTTTGTATCCTCCGCGACATCTACCGCAGCGTTAGGGACCATTGCGGTCCCATAGTTTTTTCTTTCTGTTCTGTTCGTTCGTTATTCAACACGTTTGTTATCCGCTGTAATCTAATATTAAAACTAACATTATTTAATATATAATAAATATTTAATTATTAGGCATTTATATATATGAATATATATATATATAATATTAATAGATATATAAATATTTATTTTCATAAATATTTATTAATCAATAAAATGTATTAATAATTTACATATATTTAATTAATTTATAATAAATTTTATTATATGTATATATACTTATTTAATATTATAAAAATTATTTATATATATTTAATGCTTAAACATTTGTATAATTATTAAATGCTAATATGAGTCACATTTAAATAAATACATATCAATCTCTTATTTAAACATCTAAATATACAATATAAAATTAACCTCCAATATACATATGATTATTATATATATATATATAAATTATTTATATGAATATATAAATATATATATACAAAATTTTATACTACATTGAATTTACAATAAAAAATTATTTGAAAGATTTTATATTACATTGAATTTTTATAATAAAAATTAGCAAGCAAGCAAGCTACAGCGATGACATTCTTCATATTTCTAACAGATGAATGGTATTGAAACTTGACCGACGATCAAACACAGATTTCGGTGATTAGTCTCGCTGAACTAGTGATTGCGGCTCCCTCGGGAACGACATTTATGCAGGGGACAGATTAGCAGATGTTCAGGCTTGACACTGAGCAACAGGAAACGAGATAATTCCCCGATTTAAATTGATTTACGTAAGTCCGTTCCAAGTATAACCAAAACGTTCTCATTACTGTTCGGCTCGTGTCAGAATTGTCACGTCAGATCGTCGTTTGCAACCACGGAATGGGCTTGTTTACGGGAAATTATGGGATCGAAGCAGTGGCATCAGGACTACGTTATCATCGTACCGTCGCTTCGCGTAGCGTCTCATTTCCGCGATCTACCAGGACAAAAGTATTACACTGTTGTTTTCGTTGATTTTCTTACCATTACCGTCGTCAAATAAATCAATCACAGTGGACCCAATAAGTATTTAAACAATGCATGTCAGACTCTTGAGAAATTCTCGTTATTTTTAATTCTGATCATTTCCTTAGAACAAACAGTAGAACCATAAGCTAGACACGTTCTAAAGCTTGGGGACTCTACTTTTCCGTAATAAATTCAATATCTCTTTTTTAATACGATGCATATAGACAAACACAAATATTTAAAACATTTGTGGACAACGTGGAAACGAACTGCATCGAGTTTGCGAGGATATTTGTACAAAGGAATTTTTGTCCGCTAAAATAACACGCTGTATGTCACTTCCCGTGGACAACGGGTTAATTAGCATAACATCTTCCTGTTATTCGCTTGAGTTTCGTCGGCGAATTGGCAAATGACGTCTCGGAAAATTTATAAATTCGTTGTAAAATTTTGTTTATTCGATGTTGAAGAGACAAGCTTCAAACATAACCTACAACACGTTTTCTACTATATGTATGTTTGAAATTCATTTCAACCTCTGTCGAAGAAACATTCGACGAAAAAAATGCCACCTTGCACTTGTCGGACAGAGATTTCGCTGAAACGAATCAAACAGAATGAATTGTACATGTTAGTTATGTTATTTGTCATTCTGTTTTATTAGTAAATTTCATATTTCCTGCCTCACCTTTCTCTATGCACTCTGCCACGGCTTTTTGCTTGACCGGAATTTGTTCCGGATCGTCGACGTGCACTGCCTTAACAAGTGTGTCCAAGGTTTGTTGGACCAGTTTCGAATCCTTCATCTTGAAATTAAAAAAAGACAAAGAAAATGATTAAATCGCTTTTATGGCCACCGATGCGGCAGTCAGCGCGTCAATTAATTCATGTCTTGAATTTTTGTTTGAGACTTACATGCTCCATTGTTATCATCGTGCAAGCAATAAGACACGTGGCTCCATCTACACCCAACGCAGCATCCTTGTCAAACACTTCTCGAGGAGTCTCTGATTCGTTTAAACAAATTATTTTTTATTTTCATACAAGATTATAACATTTAGATTTCCTCGAAATAAAATAGAAATATCCGCACGAGAAAAAGGAAACGAATTTATGCTTACGTCCGGTGATACCATACTCCTTCGCGCAAATCATAAACGGATCTTTAACATGTTCCAAGTAGGTGTCGATAATATCCGCTCCAACAAACTGAGTGTAAAGAAAAAATTAGCAATGACTTGTAAATATGGTTTGTTAACCTTCCACTACATAGGCGAAGAAAATTTTACATGTTCTTTATTCTTTCAATATTTATACATTTAAAGTAAATACTTACGTTTCCCCATGTACCTAACCCACGTACTGGAAGTAAAAAATTTTTTATCATTAATTCTATTAGTATCTTTTGCACTCACCGTGGCGACGAATACAGTAACAATGGCCGTAGCAATATTCATTTGAACGATGCTTGCAAACTTCCGAGATTATAAAATATTCGTAATGGACTGAAACCCCCGATCCGTCTATTCCATTATTTATACCGTGGTTGGGACCGCAAAAAGGTCTTACGACTTGCAGGCTTAATCTCGCTCATTTTGCAAAACGACAATAATTGATAGCTGCATCAATCTCAGTTTTTTACCGGCGTATCCTCTTCACTAAACTTGACATCCGTCGAGTTTCCGGTAAGCACTGTGCCTTAAAATTTCTCATTGTTCGCTAATCATATATACTGTTGGATTTATTTGTCGTGGACCGAATAGAAAATGATTGTTTATATAATGAAAAGTAAGAGAGTTTATTATGATCAAAGTAATACTTTACATTAGTACAAAAAGAAAAACGTGGTTGCTCATCACAGCACAATATCCGAATCACACGGCGGAAAACGGTAAAACAAAACGCACTCGGCCAGGTCCCGTACGCGCCATCTGTATATGTTTCTTATATTACAGACGAGGTATAGGAGTAGATCAGTCACCCAATGTATTTCTATGTCTCACGCTCGGGGGGCTCTAGAGCCCCCGTATCATTCCGTGTCATGTCCTACCGTATCATCCAGAATTAATATTGTGGAACCAATATTCTACGATGGCACTATTGCTGATAGAATTTTAAATCTCATGTCGGAGATTCTATAAACGATGAATGAAACAAAAGAATGTTGTTTCCTTTTAATTCCATTACGCCTGTTACGCGAATGCATCGAAGGAGACGTAATGTAATAATAATAATAACGTAACCGTAACGTCTCCGGTTAAGAATATTTTGATCCCGGATGGAATCCCGCATGGAATGATTTTTTTTTCGTTAAACACTTTTTTCTTGTTCTTTCTACCACACCAGTTACTTCCCTGTGTAATTATAATTACAACGGTGTAATGACATAATAATAAGAAATTAAATTACTTCAATATTAGCCAAATTGAGAACGTAGTTTAAATTTAATTTTAAAAAATACGACGTTGATATCACTAATTTCATTTGACTATTTAATTGCTACCTATTTAATCTACTTCTGATATTGCTTTTCATTTGCAGCATATATATTCTAATAAATTTAATGATTTAGGATTGAGAAAAGATTGAACAATAATATTTATAATAAGTAGTTTTGAACATTTTTTTAAGGATAATTAAATTTAAAAAACAAAAAGAATTATTTAAAAATACAAAATATATTTCCGTATATACCATTAAACCCGATTCTTTTTAATTTTTTCAGTTTAAGTTTCACTTTGGTATCTTTTTTAGTTCAAAAGTTATAGCAAAATGTGCGCCTCGTCGAGAGAATTTTTTTTATTCGAAGCGGATTTATTCGAACTTGGAATAATTTTTTCATCTTTTATCCGTATCTTTTATTCGATGGCTTCGAATAAATCTTCGAATAACTTTTTCCAGCTCGAATAAACCCATTCGAAGACCCAGCGACTAACTAACGGCATACAATGTAAGCATATGTAGAATTATGCAACGAATGGAAGTTTAAACTTTTAGTTTTTTCAATATACCCCCATAAAATTGCGAAGAGTGAATTGAGGGGCTTTTCATGATGAAAATGAGTCCAAACTCGAGTGTAATCGAACAATTTTATTGATACGTAATGTTACGATAAAAATTACAATCTTGTTGAAGATAGTCCAAATGATGTCGTGTTTGGACTCATTTTCATCGGGGTAAGCTCTATAACTTATTCGTATTAAACACCTATTTGCATCAAAAATCTAAAAGCCTGAATTGACAATAATACTCGATTCTCTAACAATATTAAGTATCAATAAATGTTGTTCCATTACACTCGAGTTTAGACTCATTTTCTCCAGGAAAATCCCTTCAATTCAGTCGTCACAATTTTATGAAGGTACATTGAAAAATCGATCTCGAACCAAAAGATTCTCATCCGGAGACGTTACGCCTTGCGCCAACCGAAACTGTTGAGAGTCACAGTGATATATTGAAATGTAACGCAAATAAAATATTTTATATTGCAGTTTTAAGTTTCTACACTGTTTTCTTGAATATAAAAATGTTCAATATTACGATCAGAAGGCATCGAAACAATTGATTATGTTATTTTTTTAACGACGATGCAATTTATAAAAAATTCTGAAAAAATTAAGAAAAATTGTTTCAACAATATCTGTTAATATTTCTATTACGCAGGTTTACTTACTTACTATATTTGGTTTGGATTGGGTTTTCCTTTTAGTTAGTGATTACACGCTTTGCACATTTCATGTACTAATATCAGAATATATATATTTACTTATTATACTATTCTTTGGAACATACTTTTAACAAAAACATTTCTACATGATATCACACTGTGCCATAAAACCACGTCCGTTCTCTTAGACGTCCAAAATAGAAGAGCGCGCACTCTCTTCTTAAAACTCAACAATATCTAACTACTGAATTTTTATAAAACTGGTATCTCTGAAACTTCAATTCGAAATGTGCACTTTCTCCAGTTGTTTGGACATCCAATTATCCAATTTTCTTAAACATGTTTGCATAATCTGGAAAATCTGTGAAAAATACACATTAATAATCACGATGAGACACAAATAACATGATAACATTAACGTGGTCAACTGAAAAGTTCGATATAAAATCTACTTTCGGATTTGTTTAAAAATTGATTTCGCATCCAAAAATTTTGAAAAAATCTCAGTCGTGTATGATATTAGGTAGAATATTCATGAATTCTTTCATAGAAAGAATCAGATGACATCTCTGACAAGCATCATACGACCTAATAATGCAAAATGTTGCTCGACAACGCAAAAGTAGGACCTGCCTGGTAGCGAGCGCTCTAGGTTTATCCTTTCCCTAGCGCTTTTGACCACTGGTAAGCCCCATCTTTGCATTATCAAGCCATAAATCCCCGCCTCCCAAACCCTTGCAACCTTGTACGATCTAGCGTTGTGTGCGGCACATCAAGGGACACGCACACGGCACGCACACTGGCGCGGATCAAGGCCACCTGGCAAAGATGGACCTTAACATCAGATATGTAGATAACTCGTCAATCATTTGTATTTGACCAGATTTGATCATTTTTGTGGATCTAGTCCCAACATTTATTATTCGTCAGCGTAGAGGGCGTAAGAAAACCAGTTGTTTACATGTGAGACACGAAATCCCATATGGTGATTGGTTTACTCCTATACTTCATCTGTGCTTATATGTAGAATACGTATGCTGACGCGCTGATTACCGCTAAATTCAACATATACATATGTGTAATTTTAATTGAAAGAAAATTTTCTGTTACATTGAATTTTTATAATAAAAATTATTTAGGAAGAAATTTTATATTGCATTGAATTTATAATAAAGAATTATTTAGGAGGAAATTTTATATTATAATGAATTTTTCATAACAAAAAAATTATTTGAAAGAAAATTTCATATTACATTGAATTTATAATAAAAAATTATTTGAAAGAAAGTTTTATATTACATTGAATTTACAATAAAAAATTGTTGAATTTATAGCGGTGCACTTTCGCTCGACTGATTAAATGTATGTAGAGTAAAGCTTCTATAATACTTATTTATTAATATATAATGATAAGTGTAACTCGAGGACAAAATAATACGCTTCCAGATCACACAGTTCAATCGACCCGATACAAGCGTGTTTTTTATCAGACGAATTGAAAAACGCACACACATCCAGCTACATACCACGCACAACGAGAACGGCTCAGTGCTGCCAACCTGAGCTAATTGTAAGATGATGATTATTTTTGACATTGTAAAAAATTCATTATAATATAAAATTTCCTACTAAATAATTTTTATTATAAAAATTCAATGTAATATAAAATTTTCTTTCAAATAATTTCTTATTATAAAAAATTCATTATATCAAATATAAAATTTCTTCCTTGTTCCGTCCGATAGGGAACACCGTACTCGGGGGTTCTCTATGAGGGCGCATGGGGCACTGTACAGAGGTTTTACTGCTTCCGCATGTCCGAGAGGTACCGCAATAAACCACCGCTACGGGCCGAATTAGGGTAATTCTAAGTTATCGTTAAGGCCTGCAAAAATCATATTTCGAACCGTCCCTAAAACTCTTTCAAGACCAACATGTGCAAACCATCTTTTCTTTTACCTGCTGACTACCCCTACACATCCCCCTTCTCCTTTTCAATCTTATATATTTGTCTCCACTTTCCTTAAACGAGATAGAAGCACAGTAACCGTCACGCCTAAAACATCGAAACTGCCATATCGAAACTGTATCTCGCTGCTACCACTAAAATACATAATTCACAACTATAGCGACTTGTCATTAAGTTTTACAGTCCACTGAATATACATCTTGTTGTAAACAATGTAAACGCGGCTTCTTGAGGTCTTCTCTTTGAGCGATACCGAACAGGTAGTAGACCTGGCGCGGTCCCGGCGTTTTGACTGTGTGCCGTACTGGCGAGTCGGGACGCGTCAGTCGTTCGGAAACCACCGTATAGTCCTCGTGCATATTGTATAGTGATAGTGTTGGAAATATATATTCATGGAATAATCACCTGCCCCAGCACGCTGCTACAATTCCCACTAACAAGTATAACTAACACATCTCGATAGGATTTCTACCGCAGAAATTCCTCTGCGTCGTTTGATCGTCGCTAAATTAATTGTCGACGCCTCGACGTACACTCCTAAATAATTGTTATTATAAAAATTCAATATAATATAAAATTTTCTTTCGAATAATTTCTTATAAAAATTCAATGTAATATAAAATTTTCTTTCAAATAATTTTTTATTGTAAATTCAATATAATATAAAATTTTCTTTCGAATAATTTCTTATAAAAATTCAATGTAATATAAAATTTTCTTTCAAATAATTTTTCATTGTAAAGTCAGTTTGTTAGTGGGTTAGGGTATAAGTGAATTGTTCACGCACTTTAGCACACACAAAATAAATATATATTTAAATAAACGTGTATGAATAGGAATATCATATATTACCGCGATCGCTTTACATGGCACCGGTAATGACAACTGAACTCCGGCAGGTGTCGCTGCCGCGATCAAGCCTGTAGGGATATTGGCGCTGCCACGCCATTTCCCTAGATACGCGCCTAGAGAATATGCTCCGACGAGGTTGGCAGTGCCAACCTCAGGCAACGCAGGCGGGAGAACCGCCAATGTACTCTCTCGCTGCCTAACTCTCGATCGAGACAGACGTCTCGATCCTACGC
Source organism: Halictus ligatus (assembly GCA_028454255.1). Lineage (NCBI taxonomy): Eukaryota > Metazoa > Arthropoda > Insecta > Hymenoptera > Halictidae > Halictus > Halictus ligatus. The sequence goes on from CM052134.1 coordinate 2,666,512, forward strand.
TCTCGAACAAGAGTCGAATAAAGTTGTTTCGTTACAAACACGTGTTAGTCATTATCAGTAGAAAGTCTCCTAGTGTTTCAGTGCAGAGTAGGCTGCACCTGTTTCCGCACTTATCCGCGTGACCAAACCTACAAGCCGCTATCGATATATTTCCTAACAAAATTTAATATAATATAAAATTTTCTTTCAAATAATTTTTTATTGTAAAAAATGCATTATGTTTCGGCGTCGACCGACGGTCGGAGCAGCCTGATGCCGGGACCACTCAGAGTTGAGCGCGCGAACAAAGCCACGGGACAGGTCGAGACGAGATTGAGACAAAGAGCGAGAAAGAACCGCGAGCCGCCGAACGGTACGGAAATCTTGCGCGTGCAATCGTCTGCCGTCGGATCGCGGATCGGAAATCTTGCGCGGCACGAGACTCGTGCCGCCGCGAAATGGAGATCTTCGACGCGGCCGGCGGAAATCTTGACGCGCGGCAGAATGCACGAAGCGCGGCGCGGAAGAACTAGAATACGGCGGTTGAAAAATAAGAAATCGCGAGAGTCTCAGAGCGAGAGATATGAGAATCTCTACTAAGCGAGAATGAAGCAACACTAGACGACTGACTAACGGATCGAGCAGAACGTTAAGGGCGCAGAGCGATAAGAGAGAGAGAAGGCATACGCAGGTGCCTTTTATAACAAGGACCGTCGAATGTGGAGCACCGTGATTGGAGCTCGCACATCGGACGATCCTTGTTTGTCTTGATTTGAAGGATTCAAGCTGTGGAATTCGGTGCCTGTTATTTCAAATGCTAACCGCTATTTCATACGGTTTTTGTCGCGTATGTCAACACGCAGCCAGAACGCGTGTCGCCGTTGCTCGACACCGCGTAACAACCGTTTCACCTCATTTGCCGAATTCCACAGCTTGAATCCTGAAAACATTACAATATAAAATTTTCTTTGAGATAATTTCTTATTATAAAAAATTCCAAGTTGCACATCGTACATTAAATATTTCTCGTGTTATGATAAATTGTATTGTTATTATATATAGATACGAGAGAAATAAGATGCGCATGGAAAACAAATAACTTTATGTTATAATCAATAATATCTTCCGTGCAGTATTGTATAGTATTATTTTAGCAGAGAGGAATGAGAGTGACATATTTATATTTATATTTATCCGACGAATAAAAATACTTTTTTATATTTGTATTGGAGCGGTCTTGCTCAACCAGAAATCGGAAGAATGCGTGGGAGTGAATGTGAATCGTGAACTTGAGCGAATGGAGTTGCTGAATGATACGGTTGAACGGTGTGGATGCGTAAGTGTAACGGATGGGTTTGAATGCGATGCGAGGATCTACAATACATTAAGCTGTATTTGCGCACTATTTCACAATGGTTGTCGAGATGATGTATATTAAGATTTGAATAAACGAAAGTTGAAACACACGAGTTCGAACATTATGTTTGTCAGAGCGATTGCGTAACTATCAGCTGAGCGATTACTGAAAAGATAGCGAGAAGACCGTTTTCTCTCGCTTTTATTGTCTCGATCCTTCTGGAAATTCGTCATGCACCGGTAGTTCCGGTTAGTCGTTTGAGAACATTCCAGAAGGATCGAGACTGGGGTAGGGCCAATCACGTGTCTCGCCTATTTTCCGTGCGAGTCTCGTCGGTAGATGTTTCGCTCGTGTTTCGGCGGGATCGCGCTAGCCGTGGCGTGGTTCGCGGTGATTGGCGGTTCGCGTTAAGCGGTGACTCAATATAGCGCTCACGCGCGCCAGTCTCAAACAATATTCATTTTTTATCTGTACTGTTATTCGGAGGCTACGACTAATTCTTCCGAATTTCGAATAATTTTCGTCAGCTCGAATAAGCAGCTTCGAACCCCGTCGGCCCAGGGCTAGAAGCTCGTGCCACTTCGGTCGCCCAGCGGTGCAATAACGGCAGCCGCGTGATCCGAGGCGAGAACGGGTATATCAGTGTGAAACAAACCAACCAATCACATTACAAAACTTCTTTATTTTTCGTTATTTTTTGATAGCACTTCCATCAACCTATTTGTGGAGTTTTTCTGATTAAAATGACACCAAACACGATATAAATTGATCTGTATTGCTATTCAAACGCTTTGAATAATTTTCTTTGAATAATCTTTGCCAGATGTAAGCTGTTAAAATTTTTGTACAATTTGATTGTGTGGAGTTATACGTGTAGACAAAAGTATTTACTGTGATTGTAATTTAACCTACTTTAAAAATTATCTTATCTAATTTAAATTGAAAGGTAGGGAATTTAATATTATATTTTTCTAGAATTGTTTAGACATCATGATTGCCCATGCTCACACATCATGTCTGAGTCTGTGTTACGAATGCGTAGGACACTGTTATTTTTTAGTTATTTATTGGCATGCTTGGTCCTAAGAATTCGTTACGGCCCTGGGTACGGGTCTAGAAACAGGAAGACAGACCAGCCGTACTCCACTCAATGACAATTGACACATAGCAGGCAGACATTCAGGAGAAAGGCGATACAAGTTTCAGGGAAAGATCCTTGAACAAGAGATCTTTGTGCAGTATCTCTCTCTCTCTCTCTCTCTCTCTCCTGCAAAGCTTATGTGAGAAAATAAATTCACGGAGTCAGTACGCGTTGCACAATTTACGTAAGGTTAATGATAGTTCAGTAAGTTAAATGACGCGATATTAAGCAAGCTATATAGCAGTTAATAATAACATCACACTGCAAAAAATTATGATGATTTACCATATTTATATACCTTCTATGTGTATGTAACTCCGTAAGGGTATTTTAATGATATTATCGATTCATAT